>BLSH010000980.1:340873-355603 GCA_018402905.1 Glandirana rugosa | reverse complement strand
GGTGGTACGAAGTGACTACTCCACCATACGAAACCTAGTACTCGTCAAGGAAAGGAAGAGGTATGAGAAGAGAAGGTTAGTGAGACCATGTTCAACTAGAACCAGAGTAGACAGGTATCCTACAACAGGGTCTTGCCACTTCCGAAAAAATCTAAAACAAACCGTTTGAGATTAGACCGGAAGGACAAAAACTCCGAGTTGTTACCAAATGTAGAACACCACTTGGGAGACATAAGTGAGACCACTTCAGAAGAGAACTAACAACTGAAACTGTGTGTATGTGGATGGAGGACCTCTCACAAGAACTAGACCGGTTGACAACACTAAAAAGAAAGAACGCACCGGTGAGCTCAGCTACACCAAAAGACTCAGAAGACCACAGAAAACAACTGTGGTGGATGACCAAAGAATTCTTTCTCTGGTGAAGAAAACACCCCTCACAACAGTTGGCCAGATCAAGAACACTCTCCAGGAGGTAGGTGTATGTGTGTCAAAGTCAACAATCAAGAGAAGACTTCACCAGAGTGAATACAGAGGGTTCACCACAAGATGTAAACCATTGTTGAGCCTCAAAAACAGGAAGGCCAGATTAGAGTTTGCCAAACAAAATCTAAAAAAGCCTTCACCGTTCTGGGACAACATCCTATGGACAGATGAGACCAAGATCAACTTGTACCAGAGTGATTGGAAGAGAAGAGTATGGAGAAGGAAAGGAACTGCTCATGATCCAAAGCATACCACCTCATCAGTGAAGCATGGTGGTGGCGGTAGTGTCATGGCGTGGGCATGTATGACTGCCAATGGAACTGGTACTCTTGTATTTATTGATGATGTGACTGCTGACAAAAGCAGCAGGATGAATTCTGAAGTGTTTCAGGCAATATTATCTGCTCATATTCAGCCAACTGCTTCAGAACTCTTTGGATGGGCTTCACAGTGCAGATGGACAATGACTCGAAGCATACTGTGAAAGCAACCAAAGAGTTTTTTAAGAAAAAGAAGTGGAATGTTATGCAATGGCCAAGTCAATCACCTGACCTGAATCCGAATGAGCGTGCATTTCACTTGCTGAAGACAAAACTGAAGGGAAAATGCCCCAAGAACAAGCAGGAACTGAAGACAGTTGCAGTAGAGGCCTGGCAGAGCATCACCAGGGATGAAACCCAGCATCTGGTGATGTCCATGCGTTCCAGACTTCAGGCTTTAATTGACTGCAAAGGATTTGCAACCAAGTATTAAAAAGTGAAAGTTTGATTTATGATTGTTAATCTGTCTCATTACTTTTGGTCCCTTAAAAAGTGTGAGGCACATATACAAACTGTTGTATTTCCTACACCGTTCACCTGATTTGGATGTAAATACCCTCAAATTAAGGCTGAAAGTCTGCAGTTAAAGCACATCTTGTTCGTGGTGGTGTATAGAGCCTAAAAGATTAGAATTGTGTCGATGTCCCAATATTCATGGACCTCACTGTAAATAATTACTGCTTTATGTCTCATAAAAAAAACCCCATATAACAGATATGTAACTGTAAATATTCAATACGTGTAACAGACATTACTCTGTAATATTCATTCATAAACTGCATTCGTTAGCAAAAGAAGAAAACTAACTATGAATACTAATTGGAATATACAGTATCTCACAAAATATCCTATCACGTGACAACACTGAAGTAATTACACTTTGCTACAATGTAAAGTAGTGAGTGTAAAGCTTGTATAACAGTGTAAATTTGCTGTCCCCTCAAAATAACTTGTCACACAGCCATTAATGTCTTGGGCATGGAGTTCACCAGAGCTTCACAGGTTGCCACTGGAGTCCTTTTCCACTCCTCCATGATGACATCACAGAACTGGTGGATGTTAGAGTCCTTGTGCTCCTATACCTTCCATTTGAGGATGTCCCACAGATGCTCAATAGGGTTTAGGTCTGGCAAGCTTGACTAGTCCATCACCTTTACCCTCAGCTTCTTTAGCAAGGCAGTGGTCATCTTGGAGGTGTGTTGGAATACTGCTCTGTGGCCCAGTCTCTGAAGGGGGGGGGGTCATGCTCTGCTTCAGCATGTCACAGTACATATTGGCATTCATGGTTCCCTCAATGAACTGTAGCTCCCCAGTGCTGGCAGCACTCATGCAGCCTCAGACCATGACATTCCCACCACCATGCTTGACTGTAGGCAAGACACACTTGTCTTTGTACTTCTCACCTGGTTGCCACCACACATTATTACAAGCCAGCAGAAGATTAGACTGAACTTAATCACCAGGATTTCTTCTATTGCAGCACTATTTCTCACTGACCAGATTTAAAGATAATTCTCCAAAGGAACTCTCTCTACCTTAGAGCAGGAGAATTCCAGTTAGACCATTGTTACGATTAATGATGTTTGTGATAGCGCTCAAATCTCCATTGAGTGCTATCAATATATCTGAGAGTCATTCATTGCTAGAGATATAATAACAGAGTGAGTTTTCTGATTATTTTCACTCATTGTACTCACATCCACATTATTCTTCTAAATTACTCAGTGACCATAAAATATTAATTAAGCTCTATTGGAGGATCTTATGTAAATATATATATATATATATATATATATATATATATATATATACACACACACTACTGCATTATTGGCTAGATATAATATTTTTAAATTCTGCATTGTTTACTAAATTGGTTATGGTTGCCCTTTGAAGTGTGAGTCCCTTCTCAAGGACTCAACGCAACGTCTGATAAGTAAATATCATTGATTTTCTCAAATTTGAGTGTTTCTTTTGCTGTGTCGTATTTAAAGGGGAATTACCCCAGAGAGTGGTTACAGGTGTGCCTGAGGGGATTGAGGCTGTTATTAAGGTTGAGAGGCAGAGTGACGGACAGAACATACTAAGCGGCTCCTACGTGGGTAGCACTACATTCAGTTAGAAGGCGGTTTCTGGTGTTAGTCAGAATGTGTGACACTGCACTGAACTATCTCTCACTTTCCACACTACTGCAAGGAGCTGAAAGATATTTTTGTGCCATTTGGCCCAGAGTAGGAAATCAGTTTATTCACTGCCCAGTACCCAAGAGGCTTGTCTGAACGAGGCACAGTGACCTCTCCAAGATATGCTTCGAGTTGTATGGTACCAGCTGTGGGAGCACTTTTTTCAAATGTAGATGAATAAGCAATTTCTTGAAAAACACTGTCCACACTGCTGGTGGTAGTAGTAGGGGACATGGTACCTGACTGTTGGTCGGTGTGAGGCTTTTTGGCAGATGGTGGTTTCTTGGGTGTAGCTGCCTGTACAGATATTTCTTGCATTTTCAGCAGGAACATTTCTTTGGCCTGCCTGCTAGCTTCTGCATTTGAGAAGAACCGATCTTTATATCTTGAAGAATAAGAAAAGCAAGCCAACCATGTAAATCATGCAAGACCAGCAAAGCAACAACAACAACAACAACTGTGGAAGCTTGCTGTGGGGTCACTGCTAGAAGGAAAGGAGCCAGTAGTGCCGATGGGGGAACTAGCAAAAAGAGTTGGATCGGACGGAAACTAAGTAACCAAAAAACAAAGAAATGCATGATATTATAGCAGCAGGCAGCAGCAATAATTACCTTGGATCGTGTAAGGTAGCGATGCAGTAAAGTGGGTTTTGCTCCAAGTCAGAGAAGCATTTCTGCAAAGCAGCAAGCAATGTGTTCTTCATCGTTTTAACACTGTGGTCCACGTCCATTTCTTTTGATAATAATTGCTGTAGCACTGTAATTGCAGGAATTACATCTGAGGCAAAAGAATCTGAACAACTCACATGCTGAGTCAATTCTTCAAAGGGAGATATGTTGATCAGCTTTTCCATCAGATTCCACTGAATTGCAGTGATAGTTGCAGGCAGCTCATATTCTGACACATATACGCCAATGGCCCGCTTCTGCTCAGTCAGAGACTGCAGCATGTAAAAAGTGCTGTTCCAGTGAGTCTGAACATCTTGTTGAAGTCTTTTAATGGGTTGACCAAGTTGGAGCTCAATATCTTGCAGCCAAGAATATGCCAGGTTTGAATGTTTAAAATGGCCAACTATTTTGCGCCCAACTCCCACAGCATCCGTAATGCTGTGCTGTGATAAAAGACCCTCTGAGACAGCCAGCTGCAGTGTATGTGCCACACATGAAAGACTCTGAAGACCAGCATCTTTGGCACCTTTTATCATATTTCTGTCATTATTCTGGACTACCACATGAACAGAACTTTTGGGATTGGCTCAAGTGTCAAGCATTTCTTCAAGTATGCTGGTTATAGTGTGGCCTGTTTGAGAGCCTTGACAATTCTTTGTGTGGAGCATGACTTGCTGCAGAGAGAAATGGCCATCAATCCTTTGTGCAGTTAAGCTAATTACAGACACAGGACTTACACTAGTGCTCCAAATGTCCATGGTGAACTGATAGCCTTTATGTTCTCCTGCAGCATGTTGGTAATGTGTTTTTTCACTGTGTTGTGTAATTGAGGCAAGATGATATCTGTGATGTAACGGCCACTGGGAATTTCGTACTTAGGCTCCAAAAGATTCAGAAGTTGGCAAAAACCCACATTGTCAACTATTGATAGTGGCTGATCATCAAGAATGATGAATTGGGTAACTGCCTCAGATATTTTCATAGCCCTTGGGTCATCCATGGAATATTTTTCGCGTCTTGAAAGGGTTTGCTGCAGTGTCAGCTGCTGAGTGCCAGTGCTAGTGACAGTAACTTCTCCATGCTCACTCTTGTGTTTCATTTTGAGGTGTTTTATGAGATTGCTGGTATTATAAGAACTAATTTTTGATCCTCCACTTGATATTTTTGCAGAACAAAGTTTGCAGTCTGCAATGCATGTGTTGGGTTCACTGATTTTAAAAAACTTCCAGACTGCTGACATTTTCCTGGCATCCCTTACAGTCAAAGCCTGAAATAAATAAGTCTCTGGGGGGTGGGGAAAAGAGGAAAAAAATGGAAAATAAAATTTTGAGCCTTTAGAAATGCCATGGTTTACAAACATTCACACGTGACACTTTTAAGTTCTAGCTCAGTAACACAAACATCTGACAGATTTTCAAATATGAAATGAAGCTCTGCTGCACTCACCGTTCTTCCTGCAGCTATGCGAGCATCCAGCATCTTGGTACGACCAAGTAACCCAGCGGGAAACAGAAAATCCATCTGGCGTGCACTTGGGGTACGGTAACTGACGCAGAACGCTACATAAAAAACAGAGAGAATGCTCTTGTAATCCAGCCAGGAAAGTAAAAACTGCACAATACCACGGGAATAGATGGACAAATGCAAGGCCAAGGTGCAAAGAAAAAAAAAAGGCATACAAAAATGCATTGTAAAACAAAACACTTGCAGGCTGCAGCAGTAAATAACTACTCTAATTGTAAAAGAAAGTGTGCACACTGCATAGTCAGGGCCAGGGGACAATGGGACAGGCCAGTGGGCAATGGGATACACATGATGTAAGAAAAGCAAGAGACATGGGGGTGGGTGCCTGGGACATGTAAAGTGGTGTACAGCACTCACTGGCCTCCATGTAAGCAGAGAGAGACATGCTATGGTGTGGGGCATCTAACACAGGTAACTCACTGGCCTCCATGTAAGCAGAGAGAGTCATGCTGTGGTAGGAGATGTAACACAGGTGACTCACTAGCCTTCATGTAAGCAGAGAAAGACATGCTCTCTGTGGTGTGGGACATGTAACAGGTAACTCACTGGCTGGTGGCCGCCATGTAAGCAGAGAAAGACATGCATTGCTGACTGTGGTGTAGGTGTGGGACATGTAACACAGCACTCACTGGCCGGCCCACAATTCAGGGCATATAGTAACACAAAGACAGGAGGAGAGGAGACAACAACACAGCACTCACCGACCACCATGCGGGACATGGTGTAACCGCGCTCGTCGTAAGACATACAGCCTGGAGGAGACATCACCACAGACATGCGTCATGTAACAGCACTCGCCTCAAAATGGAGGGCCTCAAATCTTTATCTGCTCCCGACATCTGCATAGCTGACGTCACTTCTGGCCACTTCCGGTATTGGTTTCTGGTATCGGACAATTTTCGCAAGTACCGAAAAGGCAGAGTATAGGCACCGATACCGGTATCAGTGCATCCCTAGTATTTCATTTATAAAATTCTGTCATCTCTTTCTGTTGTCTCCAGTTTCTGTGATTTGTTTGTTAAAGCCTTATTTTTTCAGAAGTTGACTGTTTTAAAGATGAACTCGAGGCAGAAATAAAATTATGTAAACCATCTGTGCATTCATTAAAATGATTAAATGTATTTAAAAAAATGTCAATAAGCACCTGAATACTTTCTTTATTTAAGGTTCCTGTAATCTTCTGCACAGCAGTACTAAGACTGGAAGAAAGAGATCAGCATGCTGAAATCAGGGCTTTCTATTTAGTTTGAACAGTGCTGTAAATACAGTGAACATACATACAGGAAGAAATAGCAGAAGGGTAGCTTCATTATTTTGCTGCAGTGCCTTAAATGTTCAATCAGCAGGCTAAGGATATATCCTTGACCAAATTCTGTTGCTTAACTGAACTTCAGGGAAACAGCCTCACTATGCTATTTACAAGAGGTGACTGGATCACAAGATTTGCTAAATAAAATTGAAAATCTTTAGGTACATGAGACGGTTTGTATGCGCATGTGTATATTCAACTGTTTGCATGGAGGTATATTTAAAACTAAGCAAATGCAGTAACGGAAGTACTACAATAATTTTATATTCTCTGTGTAGTGTAATATCGTATGCTTGCTTGACAAACAAAAACAATTGGCTTGAAATGTGACATTGTGATAGATGTTATGTTTAAAAAAAGAGAGCCCTTTCATATGTAATTGTGCTCAAGCTATTTCAATGACTGGTGAAAGCTCCTAAATCACTGCACCGATACAGTTTAATATTTTAGGTGTGCTTTTTATGATTTTTCTAAAGTAAATTAAAGGAGATTTTAGACTGATAGCTTTTTTCTATAATCTAGCAACCTAACCAACTGTTTGTGTCACATTAAAATTTACACTTTTAACATTGAGTCAAACTGTTAAATGTTTTTGTAAAAATATTATAAAAATGTTATAAAAAAATTTACATACTAAACTTGCTAAACTTTAAAAACAAACGGATATTTATATAGAATGTCAATAGTAGGTTTTTGATCTAACAGCTTTCTTTTTGCTACTTCCTCCAAAGTATTATTTGTTGTGAATAAGCACCACATATTTTAGATAAATATATGAAAAGCAATGAACGTGGCACTGTAATGTTTGCAATGCAGGCCACAATGGCAAAACCTAGCAGGAGACTGAAATAATGAGAAACATAAATGAATAATTAAATATGTGGGTACTTTGCTTTTCCATGAATAATGTACTGTAATGCAACCACAATAATTTCACTTGAAAACAAAGCTTCTTTTTAAAATCTACATAAATATGTACATGAATATTTTAAACTTAAACCACAGATTTAAAGGTATACCGTAATTCAAAATGCAGATTGATGGTGCCACTGTAGCTTTTTGCGATTAGATCGTTTGTTAATATTAATACGCATTTAATATATTGCAACTTACCAGTCTTTAGATGTGGTGGCTGTTTTTTTTTATTTGCTTTATTTTTACCTGGTAACCCTGTCAGCAACATCATTTCCTAGAGAAATAATGCTCACTGACCATATGGTATTTATAGGGGAGCAACATTGTCACCCTAGGACAGGCCTCAAACACCTACTTCTTTTATTTTCTTCATGCCATAGAGGGGAGGGTTTTATTAGTCCTCAGAGATAATTGGGAATAATGTAATGGATAAGAATGCAAAACATGTAAGAGCATAAAAAGTTATCTTTCCCAAGAACTCTGGCAGGACCAATAGGTATTTTCTGCATTGATAGGAATTACAGTATAAAATAAAACACTTTCCATGGTATACTTAACAGACTAAAGGGAATCATTATTAGTGTCAATATACCCTTTACATGTATAAAAAAGAGCCTGTAGATAATGAATACAATTGTTTCCTGACCTGCGAATGCTTTTCATAACTGTTGCTATTAGGGTTGCACTTTTTTGCCACTTTTTTACCACCAAGTACGAGTACTGATACTTTACATTAGGTAGTCACCGATATTGATTACTGAAACCTATTTTTTGGTAATGTGACCAATTTTTAAAGGGAATAAAGATTTCTGTTAGTTTTCCTTATGAAATGAAGAATTGGAGCTCCAAAAGACTTGTGAAACAAATAAAATGCTTTTATTTGCTTGTCAAAAGTTCTGAAAGCTCAAATTGCACAGAACATGTTAAATAATGTCAATGACATGTAAACATCGCAACAAGTTCACAACCAATCAAGTGCAATACAGTTCTGTAGTTTAGGCATGAGGAGGAGCAAGAACACTAAAACAGTATCATTCTGACTCAGTCAAAAACTCAAAAAGACATAGCATTTTGTAAAAAAAAAAAAAAATCATCATGTTATGTGTGCTTGTTTCTACTAGTGCAACTTCTTACACATTTGTGAAAGAAAAACATTTCACAGACAGTCACAGAACAAATTAATTCTTTGTTCCAGGATGGAAAAGAGGATGTGTTATCACTTAGCAGCAGTTGCATTGCAGTGCCAGTAAGGCCTCATGCACAATGCAGCTCAAAGCAGCTGATTTTGTTTGAGTTGTTTGAGCCATTTCTCTGCCTGTTGACTCCCCTGCATGTTGCTTATGCTATATGTCCATTGGCCAGGCATTGCAAACTATAGGTATTTCAGGAGTTTAGTGGCAGGCAGGCAGAAGAAAAAATCCAAATGAAACCTTTGGATTTTTTTCTGCCTGTAAACTTCCCTGCCTTCCCTCACACTAAACACCTGAAAGCACCTATAGTGTGCAGCGCATGCTTGGCCATAGGCAGTTGTACACATAGGCTAACATGGAGGGGAGTTAACACAAAGAAATAGCTCAAAACAGCTAAAACACCTGGAGCAGCTGCATTGTTCAACTGTGCATGATGCCTTTCCTTGAAAAAAGCTCACATTTCAGAGAACAGAAATGTCATCATGACATCATGTTTTAAACTTAGTTACTTACATCACAATTCACAGCAAGTTCACAACCAAAGTGCTGCAGCCTGCAATACAATAGAGTTGGTTAAATAATGTTAGGCACGAGGAGCAAGAACAGTACCTCAAGTATAGCATTATAGTAAGGCCCTGCACAATGCAGCTCAAAGCAGCTGCTTGCTCCTCCAGGCATTTGAGCTTTACTTTGCCTGTTGACTCTCCCCTCCAATGCCTCCATGTTAGCCTATGTGAATGGCTGCTGTCCATTGCACACCATATGTGGTTTCAGGCAGGAGTTGAGTGGCAGGGCAATTTACAGGGCAGCAAAGATAAACCTTGTTTTTTTTCTGCCAGTAAATGTACCTGACACTAAACTCCAGCGGAAACCGCATATAGTGTGACTCAGACTGACTGTGCAATGGACACATAAGGTAACTATGGAGGGGAGTTAACAGGCAGAGAAACAGCTCACACACACCTGGAGGAGTAGCTGCTTTGAGATGCATTGTCTAACTGTGCATGAATTTTTATTCCTTAAAAAAATATGAAATCTCAGATTTCACATAAAAATATGTCATCATTGATGACATGTAACATCGCAGAACAGTTCAACTTCACAACCCAAGTGGCACAGTGCAATGCAGTAATAGTTTAGTTAAATAATGTAAGGCATGAGGAGGATGAACTAAAAGTTCTAGAACAGTACCTCAAAACTTACATTATTTTGTAAAAAATGTGTAAATTTTTTTTTCAGATTTTAAACCTTTTTTATGCTCTTGCTTCTAGTTCAACTTCTTAACTCGTGAAAGAAACAGATTTGTTCATTCAAGGATGGGAGCAAGGGCCGCAGTAAGGCCTCATGCACAATACCAACTGAAAGTAACTGCTTCTTCTACAGCTCACAAAAAGTTGGAGCAGTTGCTTTGAGAGTGAGCTGATGTGTTTAACTGTGCATGATGCCTTTTGCAGTACAGGACAGGTTTACTTTTCCAATTCAAATGCAAGTGTCAAGTTTTTTTTAAGAAACAGAAGAACCTCTGCATGTTCAGTTAGAAGCCATTTTCTGGTGTCAGTCAGAATGTGTTACACTGCACTGAACAATCTCTCACTTTCCACACTACTGCAAGGAGCTGAAAGATATTTTTGTGCCATTTGGGCTAGAGTGGGAAATCACAGTTTATTGACTGCCCAATACCCAAGAGGTTTGTCTGAATGAGGCACAGTGACCTCTCCAAGATATGCTTCGAGATGTATGGTAGCAGCTGTGGGAGCACTGTTCTCAAATGTAGATGAACAAGCAATTTCTTTAAAAACACTGTCCACACTGCTGGTGGTAATAGTAGTAGGGGACGTGGTACTTGACTGTTGGTCAGTGTGAGGCTTTTTGGCAGATGGTGGTTTGTCGGCTGTAGCTGCCTGTACTTGTACAGATATTTCTTGCATTTTCAGCAGGAACATTTCTTTGGCCTGCCTGCCAGCATATGTATTTGAGAAGAACCGACCTTTATATCTAGAAGAAGAAAAGCAAGACAACAATGTCAATCATGCAAGGCCAACAGCAACAACAACTGTGGAAGCTTGCTTTGGGCCCACTGCTATAAGGGAAGGAGCCAGGAGTGCTGATGGGGGACCCACTGAGAGCTGGATCTGTTGGAAACCAATTAACTAAAAACAGTGCATAGCAAGGCATGATATAATTAGGCAGCAGCTACCTACCTTGCACTGAGTAAGGTAGCAATGCAGTAGAGTGGGTTTTGCTCCATGTCAGAGAACCGTTTCTGCAAAGCAGCAAGCAATGTGTTTTATATCGTTTTACACCGTGGTCCTCACCCATTTCTTTTGATAACAATCTGTGTTGCACTGTGATTGCAGGAATTACATCTGAGGCAAAAGAATCTGAACAACTCACATGCCGAGTCAATTCTTCAAAGGGAGCCAAGATGTTGATCATGTTTTCCATGAGATTCCACTTTGCAGTGATAGTTGCAGGCAGCTCATGTTCTGACACATATACTCCAATGGCCCTCTTCTGCTCAATCAGAGACTGCAGCATGTAAAATGTACTGTTCCAGCGAGTCTGAACATCTTGTTGAAGTCTTTTCATGGGTTTACCAAGTTGGAGCTCAATATCTTGCAGCCGAGAATATGCCAGGTTTGAATGTGGCCAACTATTTTGCGCCCAACTCCCACAGCATCCGTAATGCTGCGCTGTGATAAAAGACCCTCTGAGATAGCCAGCTGCATTGTATGTGCCACACATGAAAGACTCTGAAGACCAGCATCTTCCACACCTTTTATCATATTCCTAGCATTATCCAGGACTACTACATGGACAAAACTTTTGAGAATGGCCCAAGTATCAAGCATTTCTTCAAGTATGCTCATTATAGCGTGGCCTGTTTGAGAGGCTTGACATTTCTTTGCGTGCAGCATGACTTGCTGAAGAGAGAAATTGCCATCTATCCATTGGGCAGTTAAGCTAATTACAGACACAGGACTTACACTACTGTTCCAAATGTCCGTGATGAAACTGATAGCCTTTACTTCCTCCTGCATCATTTTGGAAATGTGTTTCTTCACTGTGTGGTGTAATTGAGGCAAGATGACATCTGTGAATTTCGTACTTAAACTCCAAAAGATTCAGAAGTCGGCAAAAACCCACATTGTCAACTATTGATAGTGGCTGATCGTCAAGAATGATGAATTGAGTAACTGCCTCAGATATTTTCAAAGCCCTTGGGTTATCCATGGAATATTTTTTGCGTCTTGGAAGGGTTTGCTGCAGTGTCAGCTGCTAAGTGCCAGTGCTAGTGATGGTAAATTCTCCATGCTCACTCTTATGTTTCATTTTGAGGTGTTTTAATGAGATTATTGGTATTATAAGAGTTAACTTTTGATCCTCCTCTTGATATTTTTGCACAACAAAGTTTACAGTCAGCAATGAGCGAGTTGGTTTCACTAATTTTAAAATACTTCCAAACTGCTGACATTTGCTGGCATCCCTTACATTGAAAGTCTCAAATAAATATGTCTTTGGGCAGGAAAAAAAAAGAGGAAAAATAATGAAAAAAAAAAAAATTGAGCCTTTAGAAATGCCATGGCTTTCAAGCATTCACACGTGACACTTCTAATTCAGTAGGACAAACATCTGACCAATTTTCAAAGATAATGGAAAATTGGAAATAAAGCTCTGCTGCACTCACCGATTGTCGTTGTTTATTCTTCCTGCAGCCATGCGAGCAGCCAGCATCTTGGTATAGCCAAGTAACCCAGCCGGGACCAACAGCCTGGTAACACTCACTGGCCTCATGTATTGTAATAAGCAGAGAGAGAGAGAGAGACATGCTGTGCTGTGGGTGAGGTGTGGGACATGTAACACAGGTAAGTTACACGCTGGTCTCCATGTAAGCAGAGAGAGACATGCTGTGGTTGTGGGACATGTAACAGGTAACACTCACTGTCTGACACTGGCCACCATTTAAGCTGAGAGAGACATGCTTGCTGACTGTGGTGTGGGACATGTTGTACAGGTAACACTCACTGACACTGGCCACCATTTAAGCTCAGAGAGACACGCTTGCTGACTGTGGTGTGGCACTTGTTGTACAGGTAACACTCGCTGACACTGGCCACCATGTAAGCTAACTGAGAGATACATGCTTGCTGTGGTGTTGGTCGGACATGTACAGTTAACACTCACTAGCTGAAGTGCAAAGACAGGAGAGGAGACATCAACACAGCACTCACTCACTGATTGCCATGCCTGCCATGGTGTAACCGCGCCGATCGCCATTAACAGACAGCCTGGAGGAGACAGTCAGCAACACAGCCAGAGACATGTGTCATGTATCAGCATTCACTGCAAAATCGAGGGCCGGAAATCTTTATCTGCTCCCGTCACTTCCGGTATCGGTCAATGTTCGTGAGTACCGATACTTGGGAAAATGCAGAGTATCGGCCCCGATACCAGTATCGGTGCTTCCCTAGTTGCTATGCTAGTAACACATTTACTTATTTTCCTTTATCTTATAGTTTGGGGAGTTTTACATTTTCTATTAAAAACCATTTACAACCAAAATCAGTTTTTTTAGTTTTGCATTGACCTGGGATGGGTAAATAATTCTGTCAAGTTTCATTGCTGTCTGTAAACTTGTTGGGAGAATTCACCCCACACCCTGCCCTAAGAAATGAGGAGAGCAGTTGCCACTTAGACAGTAGAAATGGACAGTAATAATAAAATAGTATTGGGGATACTAATTACTTTAGTAATAAAAAGAGATGCGTTGCACAAATGGACAAATATGAATGCATTTCATGTGGAAGAAAAATACATATTGATAATAAACATGAATGGGAGCTATGTTTACCCATTATTATAAATAGAACAGTAAAACTGCGCTCCTTATTAACAAATATATAAAGTGATTAAAAATGGAAATAAAGCAGCTGCTATAAATATATAAAAAACTCCGAAGATCAGCTATATCCGTGATAGTGAAAGCAGCGCTAAAACTGAATATATATTTTGCAAAACAATTTAGTGCAAAAAATACAAACAAAGTGCTAGTGCAAAAAGTCTCAACAGTGCAATCCTCAATGAAGTGCAAAGGTAGGTCCTCCTTGAATGAAACAGCCAACTTGCTTCAAAGCTGAGTCCTTCACCTTCAATCACTTAAATGCAAAAACCAAGGTGGTAGTGCAAAAAAATCAATTGTGCAACATTGAATAAAGTGCAAGGATAAATACTCCTTAAATCGTGCAGCTATGCTGTTTTTGATAGCGTATCCTTCACCATCGGTCACCACATGCGTGTGCACACATTGGGGGCTCACCAGAGGTCAAAGATAGATAGGCTCATCTTTCCAAGAATAGAGGGGGCTCATCACACAATGACCTTCCCAAGAACCGCATCCACAGGCACTCGTTCCTCTCCAGTATGTATAATCATGGAGAACAAGCAAGAAAGACCCTCATAGTGTATCACTTAACCACTTGCCGACCACCGACCGGCATCTGACGGCGGCAAAGTGGCTCGTTCCCACAAATCGCCGTCATACGACGGCGGCTGCGGGAACGAGTTTAGCGCTCACTGTGTCCAGGGGGGCCAGGGAGCGGGTACGGCGGCTTTGATTGCCGCCGGCTACCCGCGATGGCCCCCCCGGAGCGAGTGAGCGGAGGTCCGTGTATGTAAACACGGACCTCCGCTCTGTGTGAGGAGGAAGGGCTGTGATCACAGCCTTCCTTTACGTGAAGGCTGTGACCACTTCCCTTCCCCAGCTAGGCAAGCCCCCATACAGTTAGAACACGCCCAGGGAACATAGTTAACCCTTAGTGCGCCCCCTGCAGGTTAACCCCTTCACTGCCAATGGCATTTACACAGTAATCAGTGCATTTTTATAGCACTGATCGCTGTATAAATGCCAATGGTCCCAAAAAAGTGTCAAAATGGTCCGACATGTCCGCTGAAATATCGCAGTACCGCAAAAAATCGCAGATCGCCGCCATTATTAGTAAAAAATAAAAAATACAAGGGACCCGCACAAGATTGACATACCCCCGAACGGATCGACCCCTTCCCTTCACCAGTGTCGGAAGTGCATTTCCTTCCGACACTAGTGTCGGGAAGGAGGAGTGTGTCTCGCCTCCAGGC
>BLSH010000980.1:293488-331510 GCA_018402905.1 Glandirana rugosa | reverse complement strand
CTTTATCCGAAAAGTGTGTGTGAAACTAGCTGTTGCTTTAAGGGAAAGATTACTGTTCTAAAATCATCATCAAAGTGTGTGTGAAAAGCCTATTTCATCCCCAGGGAGCCATATTAGTGTTGTAAAATCATCTTCAAACTGTGTGTGAAAAGTCTATTTCAGCCGGAGGGAGCCATATCAGTGTTGTAAAATCATCTTCAAACTGTGTGTGAAAAGTCTATTTCAGCAGGAGGGAGCCATATGAGTGTTGTAAAATCATCTTCAAACTGTGTGTGAAAAGTCTATTTCAGCCGGAGGAAGCCATATGAGTGTTGTAAAATCATCTTCAAACTGTGTGTGAAAAGTCTATTTCAGCCAGAGGGAGCCATATCAGTGTTCTAAAATCATCTTCAAACTGTGTGTGAAAAGTCTATTTCAGCCGGAGGGAGCCATATCAGTGGGTGTTTTTGCCGCCGGTGCCTGCCCATTACTTTTTTCTCCACTTTTTTTTCCCAAGTATGAGACGGGCCTATCATTGGTGGAAGAGGGAGAGGGCGTGGCGGTCCCCGATTGGCTGGCCGGCTGAATCGCTGGATCATGGGAATTGTAGTCCGGCCTCAATCAAGCTCCTGGCGGTGGGAGGAACCGAACAGCACAGCCGGACTACAACTCCCACCTCCCAGGACATATGGGAGGGGCCGGCTGGACGTGACTTGCACGGTGAACTTCTGGCTCATGGGAGAGAGAGAGGGAGACGTGACAGAGCATCACAGCACAGTCAGCTTTACAGAGCATCACAGCACAGAGACAGCTTGGAGGAAGTTGGCATCATCCCCCCCCGAAGAGGTCGTTCAATCAAGGCTGAGGTGAGACAAATCCTGACACACCAGATGACCCCCACAACCCATGGGCACTAATTGGGCTGCGGTTGTGGGCACTGATTGGGCTGCGGTGGTGGGCACTAATTGGGCTGCGGTGGCAAGCACTGATTGGGCACTAATTGGGCTGTGGTGGTGGGCACTAATTGGGCTGCGGTGGCAAGCACTGATTGGGCTGCGATTGCGAGCACTGATTGGGCTGCACTTGCGAGTACTGATTGGGCTGCGTTGGTGGGCACTGATTGGGCTGTGCTTGCGGGCACTGATTGGGCTGCGCTTGCGGGCACTGATTGGGCTACGCTTGCGGGCACTGATTGGGCTGCACTTGCAGGCACTGATTGGGCTGCGCTTGCAGGCACTGATTGGGCTGCACTTGCGAGCACTGATTGGGCTGCACTTGTGAGCACTGATTGGGCTGCGTTTGCAGGCACTGATTGGGCTGTGCTTGCGGGCACCGATTGGGCTGCACTTGTGAGCACTGTTTGGGCTGAACTTGCGAGCACTGATTGGGCTGCACTTGCGGGCACTGATTAGGCTGCGCTTGCGGGCACTGATTGGGCTGCGCTGGTGAATGGTTCAATGGGCCACTTGCCCCCAGGCCTAAGACTGCCAGCCCTCCCCTGGCCACGCTTGTCTGGCTCTCCCTCCCTCACCTGCCCCTCAGCTCCCCCCCAGTGATATTCCTGTGTGCTGGGGATGTAGATCACCAGCAAATGTACCACTGAGTAAATGATAGAGGGGTGCTAACAGAGTGATCTGTGTGATCTCTGGAGGGGCTGCCGATTGGGCTGCACTTGCGAGCACTGATTGGGCTGTGCTTGTGAGCACTGATTGGGCTGCACTTGCGAGCACTGATTGGGCTGCGCTTGCAGGCACTGATTGGGCTGTGCTTGTGAGCACTGATTGGGCTGCGCTTGCGATCACTGTTTGGGCTGCACTTGCGAGTACTGATTGGGCTGCGCTTGTGGGCACTAATTGGGCTGCGCTGGTGAATGGTTCAATGGGCCACTTGACTAGACTTGCCCCCAGGCCTAAGACTGCCAGCCCTCCCCTGGCCGCGCTTGACTGGCTCTCCCTCCCTCACCTGCCCCTCAGCTCCACCCCCAGTGATATTCCTGTGTGCTGGGGATGTAGATCACCAGCAAACGCACCACTGAGTAAATGATAGAGGGGTGCTAACAGAGTGATCTCTGTGATCTCTGGAGGGGCTGCCTGCTGCTCTTCCATGCTGGTCAGCGACAGACAGCTGAGGAGTAGGAAACCCAATTTAATTGACAGTAAGTGCATTTATATTCTGATTGCTATTCAGTTGTATGATGTTGTATGTTGTGTGCTGTGTAAGCCCCGGTTCACACTGTTGCGATCTCTGAGCAGTGCGAGTTCAGCCATATGCTTGTATGGCTGAACTTGCATTAGATTAGGAAAAAAGAAGGCACACTTGCCTTCTTTTTTCCTGCAGTGGAATCGGATCCCATGGGTCTTCTCACCCATGCGAGTTCAAAGACGCAGTGCGATCTGTGAACAATACTGCGGGTGTCATTAACTTTTTAATAACACCCGCAGCGGTTCGCACAGGGCAGTGTGAACTGGAAGTGTGGTGCGGGAACCGGCTCTGTAATCGTGCCAGTTCCCGCACGGCACCAATGTGAGCCAGAGGTAAAAGCGGAGTTCAACCAACATGGGCACTGGTGAGGCTGAAATGATGTGGACTGGTAAGGCTGCATTCATGGGCACTGATCAGACTGCATTCATGGGCACTGATCAGACTGCATTCATGGGCACTGATCAGACTGCATTTATGGGCACTGATCACACTGCATTCATGGGCACTGATCAGACTGCATTCATGGGCACTGATCACACTGCATTCATGGGCACTGATCACACTGCATTCATGGGCAGTGCAGTCTGTATATCTCTGTGTGGGCAAAGTTATTGCTGGTATATTGTTTTTGTAGCGCTGTATATATATATATATATATATATATATATTGGTATTTTACTAATAGCAATTTGGAATCTCTAGGAAACAACGATGTCAAGAAAAAGAAAAATTGACTCGGAGTGTAGGATATTCAAAGAACAGTGGACTTATGATTACTTTTTCATGCAGTACAAGGAAAGAGCTGTGTGTCTGATATGCCAGAATATAGTGTCTGTGTTCAAAGAATACAATTTGCGTTGACACTATCAAACTCAACATAAAGATAAATATGATCGCTTGGTCGGAGAAGTGAGAAAAGATAAAATATTAAAACTGAAACATACATTGACAACTCAGCAAACTACTTTTGTGAAGCAGAAGCAGCTAAATATTTAATCACTGCGAGCAAGATTTCAAGTTACCAAGCTAATAGCGTGCACTGGCAGACCATTCGTGGAGGGAGAATTTGTTAAATAATGCCTTCTTTCTGTTGCCAAAGAGATGTGTCCAGAGAAGGCCAATTTATTAAGTACAGTGAGTCTTTCAGGACCTACAATTACACGAAGGATTGAAGAAATGGGAGACAATTTGCATCAGCATTTGCAAAACTCCGCAAAAAAACTTTCCTATTTTTCCTTGGCACTCGACGAAAGCAATGATGTTCGTGATTCTGCACAACTTCTAATTTTTATTCGTGGGACGAATGACTATTACAAAGTCACAGAAGAGCTTGCTGCACTGCAAAGCATCAAAGGAACAACTTCAGGAGAGGATATCTATGAAAAGGTTTGCCAAACTGTGAATGGTTTGGAGCTGGACTGGGCTAAACTAGCCAGTGTGACAACTGATGGTGCTCCTAGCATGGTGGGGTCTAAGAAAGGAGTAATTGCTCGCATTAACCAAGAGATGGACAAACATAACCATTCTCATCCAATAGCCATACACTGCCTCATCCACCAACAAGCGATGTGTAGTAAACCACTGAAGTGGGACTCTGTTATGAAAATTGTGGTATCTTGTGTTAACTTAATTAGAGCTCATGCACTATACCACAGACAATTTCAGGAATTTCTGTCTGAGCTAAATGTTGCCTATGAAGATGTTCTGTACCAAACAGAAGTCCGTTGGCTGAGTCAAGGGAGAGTTTTGAAACGTTTCTATGACTTACTTCCACGGATTACAGCTTTTCTGCTTTCAAAAAACAAAGAAGTACCAGAGCTCAATGATGCAGAATGGAAATGGCACCTTGCCTTTCTGACAGATGTAACAGAGCTACTCAACAGTTTCAATGTGCAACTTCAAGGAAAGGAGAAGTTCATCTGTGATATGCAATCACATGTGAAAGCATTTGAAGTAAAATTGGGCCTCCTCATCAAACAAGTGAAGGAGGAAAACTTCTGCCATCTCCCCACAATTCAAAATCTGTTAGCAGAAAAACCATTGGTTGCATTCCCAAACAAAACATGTGTGGATTCACTGGAAAAGTTTCAAAAGGAGTTCCAATTTAGATTTAAGAGCTTCATCTCCATGAACAGGACATACAGCTTTTCCGTAACCCATTTTCTATTGATACAATTTACCAAATGGAACTGGCTGAACTGCAGAATTGTGACTCTCTGAAAGACGCATTCAAGTCAAGTAGCCTTCCTAATTGCTATGCATCTCTCCCCTCTGAGACATATCCTAATCTCAGGAACCATGAACTCAAAATGGCAACCATCTTTGGCAGCACTTATGTCTGTGAACAGACTTTTTCCAGAATGAAAGATCTGAAATCTCCAACCAGATCTAGACTAACTGATGGACACTTGCATCACTTGTTAGGACTAGCAGTGACAAATATGGAACCAGACATTGACCATCTCATTAGCCAAAAGCAGGCCCATAGTTCCCATTGAAATACTGGTAAGTTTGTTGATTTAACTTTACTTGTTCTTCATTTTAAATATTGTATTTGTTCCCATTTTGTTTTTTCACTTCAAAATAAGATATGTGCAGTGTGCATAGGAATTTGTTCATAGATTTTTTTTTAAAAACTATAGTCCGGCCCTCTAACGGTCTGAGGGACAGTGAACTGGCCCCCTGTTTAAAAAGTTTGAGGACCCCTGCCCTAGAGTTTCCGCTCACACCGGTTCCAGAGTGGTACAGCTCATTTCTACTGCCCGATCCCTGGATTTCTACCCTGCTTCTCCACTAGAGTTGAGCGAACTGTAAAGTTCGGGTTCATACTGAACTTTGGGGTGTCCGTGACCCAGACCCGAACCCGGACATTCGAAAAAAAGTTTGGGTTCGAGTTCTGGGTTCGGGTATTTGATCACGCATGTTGAATAGCTGCAGGGCAGCCAATCAACAAGTGTTTCACTGGTTTTCCCTAGAGGCCATCATAGCCATGCCTACTAATGGCATGGCTGTGATTGGCCAGTGCATCATGTGACCCAGCCTCTATATGAGGCTGGAGTTACAGTGCTGCATGTCACATGCTCTCTGGGTAGTGTAGGGAGAGGATGCTGCTGGTGCTGTGAGGGACAGATTGCAGATAGATAGATAGGTAGAGATTACTAATACTACTACTGCTTTTAGGGACAGATTGCAGATAGATAGATAGATAGATAGATAGATAGATAGATAGATAGATAGGTAGAGATTACTACTACTACTGCTTTTAGGGACAGATTGCAGATCTCATCCTGCATTACAGAAAGATCTGACTGGAATACGTAGAGTCTGCTGTTTGGAGGGACAGATTATTGTTCTAAAATCATCTCCTAGTTCTATAGGGTCAGGTTCCTGCTGTTGCTGTAAGGGACAGATTATTGTTCTAAAATCATTTTGCAGCCCTCTAGCACTTTCCAGGACTCTTTTTCAGTAGTTTTTGTGCCGAAAAGTTCGGGTCCCCATTGAATTCAATGGGGTTCGGGGTAAAGTTTGGGTCAAGTTCGGTACCGAACCCGGACTTTTTTCCGAAGTTCGGCCGAACCCACCGAACCCGAACATCCACGTGTTCGCTCAACTCTATTCTCCACGCATGCAGAGAAACAAAGACGGTGCAGACCTTTGTCCAACTCACCTTGCAGATTTAGGGGCAATATGGAAATGGACAAAAATCCAAGAACCTCGCCTTCTTCAGTTCTATGCAAAACAGATCCTTAGATCTGGATAAGAGATATATGAGATATATGAGCAGTTCTGGGAACCCCCCTCTTTAGAATCTCTAACCCTGGGATTTTTCTTTAAACATGATCGGAATTGAGAGCTTTTGTTGTGACATACCTGCGGATCAATAGTATGCCTTGGAATCTTTGAGGTACATGTAACTACAATATGACACCCACAATAATGCTGGGCCCTCTTCCCACTTGGCTTATGAAAAAGAGAATAAGCTGAGAAGCAGCCCTGGTCGCCCTTCAAGATGCAATGGCCATGTAGTGATCTAACCTGTAGCACCTTGGTATGCAGCCCTGATTATAGGGGGTGCAACTAAATCACACAATACAGGAATGTCTGACTCCCTTACTGACTGTTTAATCCCAATAGCTCTGCTCAACTGACTATGCCTTTAGTGCTACCATAAGGGATATTGGAAGTGCTAGTCCTCCTCATCTGTTATGCCGGAATACCAGGAGGAAATATGACATTCGGATGAGTTTCCAGATCCCCCTTCACATTTCTACTTCTACCCTACAACATACCTGAGCTATTGGGGGTCTTTGTGTAATCAGATTGGATGCTTGGGTTCACTACAGGGCCATAAGGGACTATATTATGATTGGGTCTGGCACTTGTTCTTTAGTTTGCTTGTTTTTGTTTTCCTTTTTTTTTTCTTCCTGTTGCCTCTCTACTCCAGCATTCGATATTTGACTTCTCGCAGCTCATGAGCATTGCAGACATGTTGCTAATTCTAGGACGGGGTGAGTACAATGCCACATGCATCACCGGACACTTTCAAGTGATCTCATATGAACTGTTTTGGAATGTTACCTAGTTCCTTGAAAAGGTACTTTTGTTGATTGATATGCTGATCTTGTCCCCTATTTCCCCAGGGTCCGACCAGCATACTCTATATTGTGGTAAATTGCTCTTGTTATATACTGGTTTATATTAGTTTCTACAGAGTAGATTCCAACGGGCGCATGCACCTACAGATACAGATGGTTGGGATTCCAGGAGCGTAGATGCAGGTCTCTGGGTCTGACCTCTTGCCCCTTTTGATTGCCACTCTCAGGGAGTGGTGCTCAATCTGGGCAACCTCCATTAGATGATAGTTGATATAAAGTTTCAACAAAGACATATAAGGCTTGATGCATAATACACTATTCCAGGTTAACATGCTACATCTATTTGCTGTCTTTCTCGGTTGTAGTAGAGGCAGAGAGCAATGGTTAGCTCTGTGAGTAGACCCTGGCTTCTAAAATGGGCACTTTACTAGTGTGGGCTTGGGAACTGAAATTTCTGTTCAACTAAAATGCCAACAGGTTGTATAATTCTGTCTGTGTACCATATAATGATTTACATGTTTAGTATTTGTATTTTCTTTGCTGCCTTAGTCGGCTGAAGTAGGGGTTCATGGACAAGACATTGACTCACCTTGGTGGGCTGGGTCTGGTCCAGCTTTCCCTACCCCTTTTTGACCAACATTTCTCCCCTTCAAAAGGAGCATACTTTAAGAGGTTACTAGATAGTCAATTGGTTAATCTCGCTTTTGGGTTAGACATTCTCCCTACTCCAAGGAGACAGGTTCTACAACTAACCGGCTTTCCTTCCTGACCCTTGAACTTCCCATACTCTTCATACTAGGTGGAATAGTGGGTTCTAATACCACCTTCAGTGAATTTTTTGGGACGTGTCCCCTGGCTTGGAAATTCCTTGCTGGTGTACACGTCTCCATCTTCCTTGCTTTCAATAAAGGTCCAGCAGAGAAGGGCATTGACTAGGCCCTTTCCTCATTCACCCACCACACCCACTTGACCCATCTCCCTAAACCCCCCCTTTTTTTTCTTTTTTCTTTTCTCCTCTTGCCGATCCCTCCTTCCCCCTTCTTTCTTTTCGCTTACACCTACAGAACCTCTCCATTTGTATTAAGTTACAAACGTCCATGTGGGGACATACCCTCTGATCATGCCGCCTACAGCACAGCACTTAGCTCCTACCTCCCTCAAAGTTTATTCATTAAATATTAAGGGGCTAAATGTCCCAGAAAAATGCAGCAATCTTTTAGCAGAAGCACACCGACATAGAGAACAAATAATCGTTTTACAAGAGAAGCACTTTAAATTGGGATCTATTCCACGATTAACCAATAGCCGATTTCCTACGCCGTATCACGTGGCGTGTACCGACTCTAAAACGAAGGGGGTTTCAATCCTCATATCTAAATCATGTCCTTTCCACCTTGCAGACAAACAGCTGGATCCAAAAGGCAGGTTCCTTTTTTTAAGGCACTTGGAAAAATAGACCAGTGACATTAGCAAATGTGTATTGTCCCAACTCTAAACAAGTCTCCTTTCTGAGGGAAGTCTTTTTGAAACCTGTCAGCTTCTGAACAGGCCTTCTGATTCTTGGAGGTGATTTTAATATGACCCAGGACCCACTTCTAGATACCTAATCTGGTACTTCCTCACACCTCTTCTCTGCTCTTAAACAGGTTAAAATCCAGCTGGCTTCCCTGGGCCTGCATGACTCCTGGCGGACTCTAAACCCTTGATTATAGGGATTATACCTTTTTTTCCTCCCCACACAATTGCTACTCGAGGCTGGACTATCTGTTCATACAGCAAGCAGAAATTCCCTATCTCCACAATACTACCATAGAAAGTATGGTGCTTTCCAATCACCACCCCGATCACATTAACCTTAATATTCCCAGAGAGGGAGGTGTCGACCAAGACCTGGAGAATGGATGCTTCCCTTCTGGCAGATCTCGGCAACATGACTACAATCAAACAAGCGCTTAATGACTACTTCCAACAAAAAGACATGCCTGAGGTGTCCCCCATGGTTCAATGGGAGGTGCATAAGTGTGTAATAAGAGGCTAATTGCTTTCCATAGCAGCTAGGAAAAAGAAAGAAAAACAGGCTCTAATTAGGGAGCTTTCTGATAAAATACACAAGTTGGAGGCTCAACATAAATGCTCATTGGTGACTAGGATAGCACAGAAGTTAGCTGAAGCTCATACACTCTTATTGGAATAATTAGGTAAACAAGCACAAAGGCATCATGTGTTATCTCAAAGAGTCTTTTATGAACATGGGAACAAACCGGGTAGGCTACTGGCTAGAGCTACACAACGACATACGCTCGCTTCCACAGTACATCATGTGACAGATGCATCGGGTAAGGCCCACCATAAAAACAAAGATATTGCTGCTCAATTCCAGGACTTCTATGGTAAACTGTGCTTGAGGGGATTGTAGCCGTATTAGTGCAATTGTGCCAGAGAAAATTGAGTACTGTCAGTGATACTTTTTTTTTTATTTGCACTAACATACAATTTTTCAGGACAAACTTTCAGGGTGTGTCCCCTTCTTCAAGGTCCAAGCAGTACTGATTCACAAAAGTTTTAGCAGAATGTTAAAAAAATCTCTGAGAGAAAGGGAAAAAAAAGGAGAAAAACACACACAACCCAATGTATATGGTGATGGTGATAAAGCTAGCAGCAGGGTCACTGAGATAAGGTAGAGGAAGAGCTATAGACTGGGGGGTGGGGGGGTGACAGTCACAGAGGGGGTCATAAAACTGTAGTGTAATGGGTAAGGAAACCAATGTCCAAATTTAAGCTGTTATTTTTTGTGTCAAAAAGAAGTATCATTCTTAGTTCAAACGTTTTCCTTTCCTGGATAGTTCTGAAATTCATTTTAGTAACTAAGACTTTGAGGTCTTCAATGGTGTGGTCCGGTTGTGAGAAGTGATGCCCCACAGCTGTGCAGAAACTGTCTTCTTTATGTTCCTTGATGGAATGTCTGTGTAAATGCATCCTTGTTTGCAACTTCTGACGTGTTTCCCCAACATAGGATCCTTTCCTGCACCTTTTGCATTGAATGAGGTACGCAACATTACTAGAGGTACAGCTGTATGATCACATGATATTGAAGGTTCCATTTGTGTGTGTGACACTTCTAGATTGGTTGATCTGGTTGCACATTTTGCAGCATTGTTTATTGCAGGGTTTGCTTCCATTATTCCTGACTTCATAATCAGAATGAAGTTTCATGCTGATTGGTTTATGTCTGAGGTTGGGTGGTTGTCTGAAAGCCAATATCAGGGGTTGTTGGAATATTTATTTCAGAGATTCATCCTCTGTTATAATGGGTTGTAAATCTTTGATTATCTTTTTTATCCCTTCTAGTGCTGGGTTGTATGTAGTGACTAGAGGTATACGGTTATTTGTTTTTTTCTCTTTGTATTGGAGATTTTCTCTTTGGGTTTTCAAGGCAGTGTTTATGCTGTTGTTGATGATTTTGTCTTTGTACCCTTTCTAATGGAAGGAGTCTGCCAGTGTTCTCAGATGTTTATCTCTGTCCCCTGTGTCTGAACATATTCAGTGGTATCTGATGGCCTGGCTGTGTATGATGGTCCATTTAGTGTGTTGGGGGTTAAAACGGGAACTATGGCAATAGCTGCATCGGTCAGTTGGTTTTCTGTGTATCGAAGTGTGAAGCTCTTCATTCCTGATGTATACTGTAGTGTCTCGGAAGTTGACATGTGTGTTTGAATAATCCATTTTTATTTTGATAGATGGGTGAAAGGTGTTGATTAGAGTTGAGCGAACCCGGACTGTAAAGTCCGGGTCCGTACTGGACTTTAGGGTGTCCATGCCCCGAACCCAGACATTTGAAAAAAAGTCTGGGTTCGGTTTCGGTATTCAGGTATTTTTGGCGCCTTTTCTATAGCTGCTGGGCAGCCAATCAACAAGCTTTTCACTAGTTTGCCCATAGAAGCCATCACAGCCATGCCTACTAATGGCATGGCTGTGATTGGCCAGTGCATCATGTGACCCAGCCTCTATATGAGGCTGGAGTCACATAGCGCCGCGTGTCAGATCGTCTCAGACTAGAGTAGGGAGAGCTTCATGGCGGTGCTGTGAGGGAAAGATTAGAGTTCACAACCATCTCAGACTGCATTAGGGAGACCTTCATTGCGGTCCTGTGAGGGAGACATTAGAGTACAGAACCATCTTATAGTGCCTTAGGGAGACGTTCCTGTCTGTGCTGTGAGGGAGACATTAGTGTTCAGAACCATCTTATAGTGCATTAGGGAGACGTTCCTGTTGGTGCTCTGAGGGAGAGATTATCATTCTAAAACCATCTACTACTGCATTAGGGAGACATTCCTGTTGGTGCTCTGAGGGAGAGATTATCATTCTAAAACCATCTACTACTGCATTAGGGAGAGGTTCCTGTTGGTGCTCTATGGGAGAGATTATCGTTCTAAAACCATCTACTACTGCCTTAGGGACAGGTTCCTGTTGGTGATCTGAGGGAGAGTTTATCGTTCTAAAACCATCTCCTACTGCATTAGGGAGAGGTTCCTGTTGGTGCTCTGAGGGAGAGTTTATCGCTATAAAACCATCTACTACTGCATTAGGGAGAGGTTCCTGTTTGTGCTCTGAGGGAGAGTTAATCATTCTAAAACCATCTACTACTGCATTAGGGAGAGGTTCCTGTTGGTGCTCTGAGGGAGAGTTTATCCTTATAAAACCATCTACTATTGCATTAGGGAGAGGTTCCTGTTGGTGCTCTGAGGGAGAGTTTATCGTTCTAAAACCATCCACTACTGCATTAGGGAGATGTTCCTGTTGGTGCTCTGAGGGAAAGTTTATCGTTATAAAACCATCTCATATTGCATTAGGGAGAGGTTCCTGTTGGTGCTCTGAGGGAGAGTTTAACGTTCTAAAACCATCTATTACTGCATTAGTGAGAAGTTCCTGTTGGTGTTCTGAGGGAGAGTTTATCGTTCTAAAACCATCTACTACTGCATTAGGGAGAGGTTCATGTTGGTGCTCTGAGGGAGAGTTTATCGTACTAAAACCATCTACTACTGCATTAGGGACCGGTTCCTGTTGGTGCTCTGAGGGAGAGTTTATCGTTATAAAATAATCTACTACTGCAATAGGGAGAGGTTCCTGTTGGTGCTCTGAGGGAGTGTTTATCGTTATAAAACCATCTCCTACTTCATTAGGGAGAGGTTCCTGTCGATGCTGTGAGGGGGAGATTATTGTTCTAAAATCATCTCATAGTGCAGTATTAACAGGTTCCTATCAGTGCTGTGAAAGACAGATTATCATTCTAAAATCATCTCATACTGGTGTAGGGAGAGGTTCCTGATGCTGGTGTGAGCGGTGGAGAGGTTCCTGCTGCTGGTGTGAGCGGTGCATTTCTTGCACAAAAATTTTTTTTTTTAAAAGAATAATAATTTATTATTCTTTTTTTATTATTAATAAATAGTGCTACATAGTACATTTGCGGCCAGAATGAGGAGAGCATCAAATAAGGGACGTGGTCATGGTGCTGCTGGTCTTGGTGGTGTTGCTGAAGCTCCTGTTGCAAGGAGAGGACGTGGTCGATCTGTGCCAGCTACATGCACAAGTGAAACACCTTCCTCAGGTAGCCGACAGAAACTTCAGCGTTATATGGTAGGCCGGAATGCCGCTCAATAAATGGTGAGGCCAGAACAAATACAGGCGATAGTAGATTGGGTGGCTGACAATGCCTCCAGTTCCTTCACATTGTCTCCCACCCGGTCCCTTGATGAAAGCTCAGAGTTGGCACCTGAACCCCATGGCCATCTGTCTTTCACCTCAGCCCCTTGTAAATGAGCCAAGCAGTCTGAGCCCCAAGTCATGCAGCAGTCTCTTATGCTTTTTGATGACTCTGCTGGTGTGCTTTCCGTGGGCCATCCACATAGCCCTGCCCCAGAAGTGGAAGACATTGAGTGCACCGATGCCTAACCCCTTCTGTTGCAGGATGAGGACATGGAAACACCACCGCAGCACGTCTCTGATGATGACGAAACACAGGTGCCAATTGCTGTGGCTTTCCTCTGTGTGCAGACTGACAAGGAGGGCAGTGGTGAAGGGTGGGTGGAAGATGATGTGGAGGATGATGAGGTTCTAGACCCCACATGGAATGAAGGTCATGCGAGTGACGTGTGCAGTTTAGAGGAAGAGGTGGTGGTCGCACAGAGGCACCAGCACAGCAAAAGAAGAAGCATGTTGCAAAAGCAGGGCGACCTTCCGCTAGACAGTATGCCTGCTACTACCCACCGCACCCAGGGACCTAGCACACCAAAGGCAGCTCAAAGGCGTTACCCGGCATGGCAGTTCTTCAGACAATGTGCTGACTACAAGACACGAGTGATTTGCACACTGTGCAATGAGAGCCTGAAGCGAGGCATAAATGTTCTAAACCTGAGCACAACCTGCATGACCAGGCATCTAAATTCAAAGCACTTGCTGCAGTGGAATAAGTACCTCAAAATCCAAGAAAGGTCTCGGCCTCCTCCTGCTTCCTCTTCTGCTGCTGCCTCGGCCTCTTCCTCCACCTCTACAGTGCCAGTGTTATCTGCTCCCAAGCAAACAGAGCATGTGACAGCACCACCACCATGTCCGCCACCTTCCCCAAGCATTTCCACACGGTCCCATGGAAGCTTACAGCTCTCCATCTCCCAAACACTGGAGAGAAAGAGGAAGTACCCCCCTACCCACTCGCGATCCCTGGCCCTGAATACCAGCATTTCAAAATTCCTTTCCTTTGAAATGCTGTCATTCCATTGGACACGGACAGTTTTAAAAACCTGATGGCGGTGGCTGTCCCACAGTGCGTGGTTCCCAGCCGCCACTACTTTTCCAGGCGAGCCATCCCTTCCCTGCACAAACAAGTCGGGGATGAGATCAAGTGTGCACTGCGCAATGCCATCTGTGGCAAGGTCCACATAACCACTGATACGTGGACCAGTAAGCAGGGGCAGGGATGCTATATCTCGCTAACTGCACACTGGGCAAATGTAGTGGCGGGTGGGCCTGAGGCAGCTAGCTGTTTGGCGCATTTCCTTCCGCCACCGAGCATTGCAGGGCATTTCTCTTTGCCTCCTGTTGCCTCCTCCTCCTACTGCGCTTCCTCCTCCTCCTCCTCTACCACCTCCTCATTCGCTCAGCGTAACACCTTCACCACCAACTTCAGCACATCCAGGGGGAAACGACAGCAGCCTGATTTAAAACTGATATGTTTGGGGGATGAACCCCACACTGCGCAGCAGCTGTGGACGGGCATTGAACAACAGACCGATGAGTGGTTGTTGCCACTAAGCCTCAAGCCCGGCCTGGTGGTGTGCAATAATGGGAGAAATCTCGTAGCAGCTCTGGGCCTAGCCGGTTTGACGCACATCCCTTGCCTGGCGCATGTGCTGAATTTGGTGGTGCAGAAATTTCTAAAAAACTACCCGGATATGTCAGAGCTGCTGCAGAAAGTGCAGGCCGTCTGTGCGCGCTTTTGGCATTCTCACCCTGCTGCTGCTCGCCTGTCTGCACTGCAGCGGAACTTCGGCCTTCCTGGTCACCGCCTCCTATGCGATGTGCCCACAAGGTGGAACTCCACCTTGCACATGCTGGAGAGACTGTGTGAGCAGCAGCAGGCAATAGTGGAGTTTCAGCTGCAGCATGAATGGGTCAGTCGCTCTGCGGAACAGCATCACTTCACCACCAACAAGAGGGCCTCCATGTGAGACCTGTGTACCATATTGTGGTGTTTCGAGTACTCCACCAACATGGCCAGTGCCGATGATGCTGTTCTCAACGTTACTATCCTACTTCTATGTCTCCTTGAAAAAACACTTCGAGCGATGATGGAAGAGGATGTGGCACAGGAGGAAGAGGGGTCATTTCCACGGTTATCAGGCCAGTCATTCACAAGTGGCTCGGAGGGTGGGTTCCTGCAACAGCATAGGCCAGGTAAAACGTTGTCAAGCCAGGGCACAGTTCTGGAGGATGAGGAGGATGAGGAAGATGATGAGAAGGAGGAGGAGGAACCGTGAACACTGGAGGGTGGCACCCAACGCAGCTCGTGGGCATCACTGGAGCGTGGCAGGGGGGATACGGAGGACACAGATGATACACTTCCCACAGAGGACAGCTTGTCTTTGCCTCTGGGCAGCCTGGCATGACTAAATGCTGCAGTGCCTGCTCAACGACAGCCGAGTTGCCCACATTTTAACTTGTGTCGATTACTGGGTGGCCACCCTGCTGGATCCCCATTACAAGGACAACATGCCGTCCTTAATTCCCTCACTGGAGTGTGATCGGAAGATGCGCGACTACAAGCGCACTCTGGTAGACGTGCTGCTGAGGGCATTCCCAAATGACACAGGGGGCTCAGTGGAAGCACAAGGTGAAGGCGGAGGAGGAGGTCGCCAAAGCAGCTGTGGCACCACCAGCACCTCAGAAGGCAGGGTTAGTATGGCCGAAATGTGGAAAAGCTTTGTCATCAGCACGCCACAAAAACCAGCACCACCAGCTGATAGGCAACGTCTTAGCAGGAGGGAGCATTTCAGCAACATGGTGGAACAGTATGTGTGCACACGCCTACATGTACTGACTGATGGGTCTGCCCCATTCAACTTCTGGGTCTCCAAATTGGGCACATGGCCTGAGCTTGCCCTTTATGCCTTGGAGGTGCTGGCCTGCCCTGCAGCCAGTGTATTGTCTGAACGTGTGTTTAGCACGGCAGGGGGCGTTATCACAGACAAGCGCAGCCGCCTGTCCACAACTAACGTTTATTAAAATGAACCAGGCATGGATCCCACAAGACTTGTCTGTACCTTGTGCAGAATAGACATTTAGACCGGCCTCACACAGCCATTGGTATACTTGTTTTTTTTTAATATGTCTCAGTATTTTTGGGCCTACCCCAATTAGAAAAAACCCCAAACAAACAAATAACAGTGTTGGCACCACCGCTACTTCCACCTACACTGCCACGGTCACGGCCTAGTCAACCTCTAGGCTCCTACTCCACATCCACCTCCTCCTCCTATTTTTATATTTTTTATGTGATTTTAAGTTATTTCCCTATCCACATTTGTTTGTAGGGCACTTGTCCTACTCCTTACCCCCATTTTGATTCCTTTTGCAGCCCTCTAGCCCTTTCCAGGACTTTTTTACAGCCATTTTTGTGCCCAAAAGTTCGGGTCACCATTGACTTCAATGGGTTTCAGTGTCCGGGGTCAAGTTTGGGTCAAGTTCGGTACCGAACCCGAACTTTTCTGCAAAGTTCGGCCGAACCAGACGAACCTGAACATCCAGGTGTTCGCTCAACTCTAGTGTTGATCAATGAGAAAAACGATTTTAGATTTTCTTCACCTTCACCCAACTTTTCAGCGGAGATTCAAAAGAGACGCTTAAAATTATCTGATGGTAAAAAGAGACTTCAATTTCTCCAACTGAAATATGCCATGCTATACCGGGCCAGATTAAGGGTTACAGCAGAGGGCTAGACCCACTTCTTTGAAACTGCCCCAGATGCGGCTGCATGGCTCGACCATCATGAGCAGGATCTCAGCCACAGACGACCCAATCAAGAGGATTGAGAGCCACCATGGACTTTTCACGCCTTGCAACATCACTTTGTAGGTACTACAACTTACTTGTTTTTTCCCTGCCGAGGGACACTTCTCCTATTACGTCTGCAGCGAAGAAAACACTACAGTATATCATCCAACCCTAGCCATTCCATGTCATGGAAATGTGTGCACGCACACTGAAAGTTCACTGTTTTTTTTGTGTGGCCCACAGGCCCAATGTTTACTTGTTGCATGCCCTGTTGCCAGTTTACCCCTGCCTCAGTTGGAGGGAGAGCAGTTGAGGAGACCACCCCACAATCTTGTCATTTCTGGGTCCCACGGGTCCCCACACCAATCCACTTGTCTACCAACTACACCTGACAACAACCGTCATTAAGACACATCGCTTTGTTTCCTTCTCTCGCTCTCACAAGGATGGGACCTGCTGTCCCATAGTTCCAATTCCTTTACCTACCTGTTGACAGCAGTACTGTATTCACTCTGCGCATTACTCTGCCCCACGCATTCTACCAGGGCGGACATGACCAATTTACTGTATCATGGGTGATATGTCCTACACAACCCTGATATCCTGGAATGTGTGTGGAGTGAAAGACCCCCTGAAATGCTCAATGATCACCGCATGCACCAGTAAATACCAACCAGCTATTATGGGGCTACAGGAAACCCACGTCACCAAAGATACAGTTGATTTTTTGAACTATGCATTGGTGGGCAAAGCCTACCATTCGGTCTACTCTGCCTACTCACAAGGTGTGAGTGTACTCATACACAGGACGGTGACATTCCATGAACTAGATTCCCTGTTTTTGCACTGTACTCTATATACCATGACTCTGTTACTGGCATTTATATTTATATATGCCTGTCCAGCCGGAGGTCCGGGCAGGAATTAAAGTCTCCCATGACAATGAGTGGGATGTCTGGCTTGTTCGCCAGGAAAGAGAGCAACAATTGCAACACATCTCTAGAAAAGGGTGGAGGTATATATATATATATATATATATATATATATATATATACCTCCACCCTTTTCTAGAGATGTGTTGCAATTGTTGCTCTCTTTCCTGGTGAACAAGCCAGACATCCCACTCATTGTCATGGGAGACTTTAATTCCTGCCCGGACCTCCGGCTGGACAGGCATCCTGTGCGGGCTGGATGCCTGGGCAGTGGTACTGTCCTGAGCTGCCTGATGGTGGAGGTGGGATGGATTGACCTGTGGCGGTAGTGCAACCTGGGGAGCGTCAGTTCTCCTGCTTTTCGAAGTCGCACAGCTCACTCTCTTGTATTGATCTGTGTCTGTGCTCCACGCTTGTCCCTCACTATATCTCCCTCGAGGGGTATCGGATCATTCCCCCTTGATCCTTAAATTAAACACTAGACCAGTATGCAAATTGGGCAAAGTCCCGTGGAAACTAAACCCCTTTTGACTCCAACTGTTTCACATGACTGCATCCTTAAGCAGATTCAGAGTTTCTTTGCCAGCCATGGGGATGGCATGGATGTGGCCCTGAGATGGGATGCGTTCAAGGCCCACCTTAGGGGTATCTTTATTGCTGAAATCAATGCTGTGAAGCACAGATCATCTGAACTGTGGGATATGTTGGAGGAGCAGGTGAAGCGGTTGGAACTTGAATACATCACCAGCCCTTCCACCCTGACCAGGGAGGCATGGACCTCAGTCCGGGACTCCCTGGACCATCTGAGGGCCTCAACCACTGAGCGGAAACGCTTTTTCACTAAAGCAGATTTTTATGAAGAGGGGGAGAAAATGGCCACCTGCTGGCTAAAATCGCTAGGTCACAGCAATCCTCCCTTGCCATTGGAGCAATCCGTACATCATCTGGGGAAGTTGTCAATGACCCCGACCAGATTGTAATTGAACTGGCACACTTTTACTCAAAACTGTATGAACCCAGAGATGACTAGTCCCCTGAATCTCTAGAGCATTATTTAGAGGGAATAGAGCTACCCACCTTGTCCAGCGCAGCCAGTGCTGAACTGGAAGCCCCCATTACCCTGGGGTGGAGGCAGCCTGTTCATTCCCAACATGCAAGGCTCCAGGAGGGGACGGTATTCCCATGGAGATCTATACCGCATATGGGGAGGCAGCCCTACCCAAGCTCTTAGAGGTCTTAAACGCTTCACTGGTAAAGGGATGTCTCCCAGACTCAATGTCCATGGCGAATGTGGTACTTTTGCTTCAACCAGGGAAAGAACCCCAAGACCCTAGCTCATACAGACCAATTTCATTACTGCAGTGTGATATTAAAATCATGGCCAAGGTCTTAGCAATGAGGTTGAACAGACATATTCTTACTATAATACACCCTGACCAGGCTGGTTTCATGCCTCAGAAGTCCACGGCCACCAACCTCAGACGCCTCTTCCTGAACATTCAAACTCAAGCAGATAATGTAGGTCAGAGGGCTCTCCTTTCCCTGTATGCAAACAAAGCATTCAACAGTGTCAGTTGGCTGTATCTCTTGGACTGTTCTTTCTAAATTTGGGTTTGGTCTCCATTTTCTCTCCTGGGTACATCTTCGCTATGCCTCTCCCCAAGCAGCTATTAGGATGTCAGACAGAATGTCTGGGACATTGGACAGGTAACAGGCTCCCAATATGGTGCCCTACACGAAAAAATCATGCTATACATGGATGATATGCTGCTATTTCTGGAGGACACGTCGGCATCTCTGGAAGTGGCTATGTTCCTTTCACCAGTTCTCATGGAGTACTGTTCCCTTAACATTCGTCCCTTGCTGGGGCACTTTAAAGATAAAATTAAAATATGGAACAAGTTAAAAATTTTGCTAGCCGGGAAAACCAATCTTATAAAAATGATAATCATGCCTCAACACCTCTACCCCCTACATAATTCTCCAGTAGTGATTCCCCTTAAAATATTTATAATAGTGAATTCCGTTTTCAGGCAATTAATCTGGGGGAGTCACCCCCCCATAGTAAAGCTGGAACAGCTGCAATAGCCAAAAGATGGGGGAGGCCTCTCACTCCCCAATAGGTGGCTTTACTATATGGCAGCCCAACTCCAACAACTGGTGGGATGCATGTCCCCCCTTGCGAATGATTCCTCTACTCAGCTCATGTGTATAGAGACTGGGGTGAAGTCTATCCCTGAGGGTTTAGAGGCGCAGGCCTTCCGCAAATCTAATAAACAACAGCCCACTTATAACCTTCTTCAAAAACTGTGGAACAAGGCGAAATAACTTCAACGTGTCACGGGATTTACTAGCTACAGTACCATATGGGACAAACAGACATACCCTGAGTTAGCAAAGCTCCAGCAGGGTCCCCGCTGGCGGGCCTGGGGAATATGTCTGCTCTCCCAGGTATTCCAGCGAGGCAAACTTAAAACATTCTCAGAGCTTCAAACCACATTCAATATTTCTCCCCAGATGTCATTTTACTACCTCCAATTGGCACATGCTGTCAAATCCCAAGGGGACGGTTTGGATTGGTCCCTCTCACCTACCCCCATCTTCCATCTTATCCAAACGGCTACAGAAACAAAAGGATTAATCTCACAATGCTACAACATGCTTCTATCAGAATATTTAAAAGCCCATCCCATAAAAGCCATAGCACAATTGGAGGCGGACTTGGGGGACCTGACGGGGGACCAATGGGCAGAGGCCCTGCAGTCTGTTAATATGTGCTCCCTCAATGTCTCTCAGAGGGTGTCGCAACTCTATATATTACTTAGGGCACACTATACACCTGCTAGGCTGCACAGGATGGATGGCCGAACCTACTCCACGTGCACTAGGTGCAGGCGAGAGACGGGTGATCTCATTCATCTCCTGTGGCGGTGCCCTAAGTTGCACCGCTACTGGAAAGAAGTGACCTCTATCATTAACAGAGTCTTCCAGGTGTCGATACCAATGAGCCCTATATCCTGCCTGCTTGGAATCTTAGAGGCTGAGGTTCCTGAGGAATCGACACGCCAAGCGAGATCTAGGGCTTTGTTTCAGGCCAGGAAGGTTATCCTTCTCAACTGGAAGTCCTCAAACCCCCCATCCACCAAAACATGGATTGCTCACATGGGTAATAACCTGAGGTTGGAGAGGTATATCCATCAGCACAGGGGACGAGTACACAAATTTGATAAATTATGGTCAGCTTGGCTCAAAATACCTGGCCTGGCCTCCAAGGAGCTAGTCCTGAATAGAATACTACAGGGGATGTAATAGAGTTTCAGGGTACATGCTTTATCTATGTACAACCCGTATGTTTCAATAAAATCTTTTTCTGATTTAAAAAAAAAGTATATATATATATATATATATATATATATATATATATATATTATAACACAGGCACAGGGGAACTTATTGTGCTAATACAGAGGGAATGGGAGCATTTTATACAAGTGGCTTAACAACCACTTTAACTATTGCCCGATATCCCTCCTCAACGTGGATGTCAAATTATTCTCAAAGATCTTGGCTACCCGCCTGGCAACTTATTTGCCGGCCTGGGTAGGTCTAGACCAAGTGGGCTTTGTCCCTGGCAGGGAAGCCAGGGACAACACCATAAAAGCTTTGAACATACATCCCTGGCTTACATCTTCATAGCAAGAAGGGTTTTTTCTATCAATGGATGCGGAGAAGGTGTTCGATCAACCTGGGGCTATATGGTTGAAGTTCTAGAATCTTTGGGACTCAGAACACATATGCAGGCATTTATCTTATCATTATACTCTAACCCAAAGGCTAGGGTCAATAGTCACTTGTGGAGCGCCTTCTCCGTCCATAATGGGACAAGACAGGGATGCCCCCTGTCTCCCTTGCTATACATTTTAACACTCGAACCGCTTCTTCATTGGATACGGGCCAACACGGACATAAAGGGAGTTAGGGCTCTCCGACACGAGTTTAAAACTGTAGCATTTGCAGACGATGTGCTGCTTCTCCTGTCATCGCCATTGACGTCTTTGCCTAACCTTATGCTGATCCCTGAACAGAACAGAGAATTTATTACTAGAGTTGAGCGAACCCGGACTGTAAAGTTGGGTCCGTACCGGACTTTAGGGTGTCCGTGCCCTGAACCCAATCCCGGACATCTCAAAAAAAGTCTGGGATCGGGTTCGGTATTCGGGTATTTTTTGGCGCCTGTTGAATAGCTGCAGGGCAGCCAATCAACAAGTGGTTCACTCATTTGCCCTTAGAAGCCATCACAGCCATGCCTACTAATGGCATGGCTGTGATTGGCCAGTGCATCATGTGACCCAGACAATTTTTGGCGCCTGTTGAATAGCTGCAGGGCAGCCAATCAACAAGTGGTTCACTCGTTTGCCCTTAGAAGCCATCACATCCATGCCTACTAATGGCATGGCTGTGATTGGCCAGTGCATCATGTGACCCAGCTTCTGTATGAGCTGGAGTCACGTAGTGCCGCGTGTCACATCGTCTTATACTGGAGTAGGGAGAGGTTCATTAGCGTTCTAATATCATCTCATACTGCATTAGGTACAGGTTCCTGGAGCTGTGAGGGAAAGATTAGCTTTCTAATATCATCTCATACTGCATTAGGGACAGGTTCCTGTCAGTGCTGTGAGGGACAGATTACCATTCTAAAATCATCACATACTGCAGTAGGGACAGGTTTCTGTCGGTGCTGTGAGGGACAGATTATAATTCTAAAATCATCTCATACTAGAGTAGGGACAGGTTACTGGCGGTGCTGTGAGGGACAGATTATCTTTCTACCATCATCTCATACTGGAGTAGGGACAGGTTCCTGTCGGTGCTGTGAGGGGCAGATTATCGTTCTAAAATCATCTCATACTGCAGTAGGGAGAGGTTACTGTTGGTGCTGTGAGGGACAGATTAGCGTTCTAAAATCATCTCATACAGCAGTAGGGACAGTTTCCTGTTGGTGCTGTGGGGGACAGATTATCATTCTAAAATCATCTCATGCTGCAGTAGGGATAGGTTCCTGTCATTGCTGTGAGTGACAGATTTTAGTTCTAAAATCATCTCATACTGCAGTAGGGAGAGGTTCCTGTCGGTACTGTGAGGGACAGATTATCGTTCTAAAATCATCTCATACTGGAGTAGGTAGAGTATCCAGTCGGTGGTGTGAGGGACAGATAATCATTCTAAAATCATCTCATACTGCAGTAGGGACAGGTCCCTGTCAGTACTGTAAGGGAGAGATTATCGTTCTAAAATCATCTCATACTGCAGTAGGGACAGGTTCCTGTCGGTACTGTGAGGGCCAAATTATCGTTCTAAAATCATCTCATATTGCAGTAGGGAGAGGTTACTGTCGGTGCTGTGAGGGACAGATTATCGTTCTAAACTCATCTCATACTGGAGTAGTTAGAGGTTCATGTCGGTGGTGTGAGGGACAGATTATCGTTCTAAAATCATCTCATACTGCAGTAGGGACAGGTTACTGTCGGTGCTGTGAGGGAAAGATTATTGTTCTAAAATCATCTCATACAGCAGTAGGGACATGTTCCTGTCATTGCTGTGAGGGACAGATTATCATTCTAAAATCATCTCATACTGCAGTAGGGAGAGGTTCCTGTTGGTGCTGTGAGGGACAGATTATCGTTCTAAAATCATCTCATACTGCATTTGGGAGAGGTTCTTGTTGTGCTGTGAGGGACAGATTATTGTTCTAAAATCAACTCATACTGCAGTAAGGAAAAGTTCCTGTCGGTGCTGTGAGGGACAGATTATCGTTCTAAAATCATCTCATACTGCAGTAGTGACAGGTTCCTGTCGGTGCTCTGAGGGACAGATTATTATTCTAAAATCATCTCATACTGGTTTAGGGAGAGGTTCCTGTCGGTGCTGTGAGGGACAGATTATCGTTCTAAAATCATCTCATACTGCAGTAGGGACAGGTTCCTATCGGTGCTGTGAGGGACAGATTGTTGTTCTAAAATCATCTCATACTGCTGTAGGGACACGGTCCTGTCGGTGCTGTGAGGGACAGATTATGGTTCTAAAATCATCTCATAATGCAGTAGGGAAAGGTTCCTGTCGGTGCTGTGAGGGAGAGAATATCGTTGAAAAATCACCTCATACTGCAGTAGCGAGAGGTTCCTGTTGGTGCTGTGAGGGACAGAATATCGTTCTAAAATCATCTCATACTGCAGTAGGGACAGGTTCCTGTTGGTGCTGTGAGGGACAGATTATTGTTCTAAAATCATCTTATATTGCAGTAGGGACAGGTTCCTGTCGGTGCTATGAGGGACAGATTAGCGTTCTAAAATCATCTCATACAGCAGTAGGGACAGTTTCCTGTTGGTGCTGTGTGGGACAGATTATCGTTCTAAAATCATCTCATACTGCAGTAAGGAGAGGTTCCTGTCGGTGTTGGGAGGGACAGATTATCATTCTAAAATCATCTCATACTGCAGTAGGGACAGGTTCCTGTTGGTGCTGTGGGGGACAGATTATTATTCTAAAAACATCTCATACTGGAGTAGTTAGAGGTTCCAGTCGGTGCTGTGAGGGACAGATTATCGTTCTAAAATCATCTCATACTGCAGTAGGGACAGGTTCTTGTCAGTGCTGTGAGGGACAAATTATAGTTCTAAAATCATCTCATACTGCAGTAGGGAGAGGTTCCTGTCGGTGCTGTGAGGGACAGATTATCGTTCAAAAAATAATAATTTCATACTGCAGTAGGGACAGGTTCCTGTCGGTGCTGTGAGGGACAGATTATCGTTCTAAAATCATTTCATACTTCAGTAGGTACAGGTTCCTGTCATTGCTGTGAGGGACAGATTATCGTTCTAAAATCATCTCATACTGCAGTAGGGAGAGGTTCCTGTCGGTGCTGTGAGGGACAGATTATCGTTCAAAAAAAAATCATTTCATACTGCAGTAGGGACAGGTTCCTGTCGGTGCTGTGAGGGACAGATTATTGTTCTAAAATCATCTCATACTGCAGTAAGGCCATGTTCCTGTCGGTTCTGTGAGGGACAGATTATCATTCTAAAATCATTTCATACTGCAGTAGGGAGAGGTTCCTGTCGGTCCGTTGAGGGACAGATTACCGTTCTAAAATCATCTCATACTGCAGTAGGGAGAGGTTCCTGTCGGTGCTGTGAGGGACAGATTATCGTTCTTAAATCGTTTCATACTGGTGTAGGGAGAGGTTCCTGTCGGTGCTGTGAGGGACAGATTATTGTTCTAAAATCATCTCATACTGCAGTAGTGACAGGTACCTGTCGGTGCTCTGAGGGACAGATTATCATTCTAAAATCATTTCATACTGCAGTAGGGAGAGGTTCCTGTAGGTCCGTTGAGGGACAGATTATCGTTCTAAAATCATCTCATACTGCAGTAGGGAGAGGTTCCTGTCGGTGCTGTGAGGGACAGATTATCGTTCCTAAATCGTTTCATACTGGTGTAGGGAGAGGTTCCTGTCGGTGCTGTGAGGGACAGATTATTGTTCTAAAATCATCTCATACTGCAGTAGGGACAGGTTCCTGGCGGTTCTGTGAGGGACAGATTATCGTTCTAAAATCATCTCATACTGCAGTAGTGACAGGTTCCTGCCGGTGCTGTGAGGGACAGATTATCATTCTACAATCATCTCATACTGCAGTAGTGACAGGTTCCTGTCGGTGCTGTGAGGGACAGATTATCGTTCTAAAATCAACTCATAGTGCAGTAGGGAGAGGTTCCTGTCGGTGCTGTGAGGGACAGATTATCGTTATAAAATCATCTCATACAGCAGTAGGGAGAGGTTCCTGTCGGTGCTGTGAGGGACAGATTATCGTTCTAGAATCATGTCATACTGGAGTAGGGAGAGGTTCCTGTCGGTGCTGTGAGGTTCTAAAATCATCTCATACTGTTGTAGTGAGTGCCTTTCTTGCACAAAAATAAAAAAGAATAATAATTTATTATTTAGTATTAATAAATAGTGCTACATAGTACATTTGCACCTTGCTTTGCATTTCTTGCGCAAAAATAAAAAGTGCGTGCACATTGCTGGTTTAAAGAAAAAAAATATTCAAAATGCTACATTTGCGGCCAGCGGTGCATTTCTTGCACAAAAATAAAAAGTGCATCTACATTGCTGGTTTGAAAAAAAAAGAATAATAATGTATTATTATTAATAAATAGTGCTACATAGTACATTTGCTTCCAGAATGAGGAGAGCGTCAAATAAGGGACATGGTCGTGGTTGTGGTGCTGCTGGTGTTGATGGTGTTGGTTCTTGTTGCAAGGAGAAGACGTGGTCGATTTGTGCCAGCTACACGCACAAGTGAAACACCTTCCTCAGGTGCAAGTAGCCGACCGAACCTTCAATGTTATACAGTAGGCCCGAATGCCGCTCAACGAATGGTGAGGCCAGAACAAGTACAGGCGATAGTAGATTGGGTGGCTGACAATGCCTCCAGTTCCTTCACATTGTCTCCCACCCGGTCCCTTGATGAAAGCTCAGAGTTGGCATCTGAAACCCATGGCCATCTGTCTTTCACCTCAGCCCCTTGTAAATCAGCCGAGCAGTCTGAGCACCAATTCATGCAGCAGTCTCTTCTGTTTTTGATGATTCTGCTGGTGTGCTTTCCATGGGCCATCCACACAGCCCTGCCCCAGAAGTGGAAGAAATTGAGCGCACCAATGCCCAACCACTTCTGTTTCAGGATGAGAACATGGAAACACCACCGCAGCAAGTCTCTGATGATGACGAAACACAGGTGCCAACTGCTGCAGCTTTCCACAGTGTGCAGATTGACAAGGAGGGCAGTGGTGAAGGGTGGGTGGAAGATAATGTGGAGGATAATGAGGTCCTAGACCCCACATGGAATGAAGATCATGCGAGTGACGTGTGCAGTTTTGGAGGAAGAGGTGGTGGTCGCACAGAGGCACCAGCACAGCAAAAGAGGAAGCGGGTTGCAAAAGCGGAGCGAGCGTCCCCTAGACATCCCCGGCATGGTAGTTCTTCAGACAATGTGCTGACGACAAGACACGAGTGGTTTGCACGCGGTGCAATGAGAGCCTGAAGCGAGGCATAAATGTTCTAAACCTGAGCACAACCTGCATGACCAGGCATCTACATGCAAAGCATGAGCTGCAGTGGAATAAGCACCTCAAAATCCAAGAAAGGTCTTCTGCTGCTGCCTCGGCCTCTTCCTCCACCTCTACAGTGCCAGTGTCACCTGTCACCCAGCAAATAGACGATGTGACAGCAACGCCACCATGTCCACCATCGTCCCCAAGCATTTCCACACAGTCCCATGGAAGCTTACAGCTGTCCATCTCCCAAACATTGGAGAGAAAAAGGAAGTACCCCCCTACCCACTCATGATACCTGGCCCTGAATGCCAGCATTTCAAAATTCCTGGCCTTTGAAATGCTGTCATTCTGTCTGGTGGACACGGACAGTTTTAAAAACCTGATGGCGGTGGCTGTTCCACAGTACGTGCTTCCCAGCCTCCACTACTTTTCCAGGTGAGCCATCCCTTCCCTGCACAAACAAGTCAAGGACAAGATCAAGTGTGCCCTGCGCAACGCCATCTGTGGCAAGGTCCACATAACCTCTGATACATGGACCAGTAAGCACGGGCAGGGACGCTATATCTCGCTAACTGCACGCTGGGCAAATGTAGTGGCGGGTGGGTCTGAGGCGGCTAGCCGTTTGGCGCATGTCCTTCCGCCACCGAGGATTGCACGGCATTTCTCTTTGCCTCCTGTTGCCTCCTCCTCTTACTCTGCTTCCTCCTCCTCTACCACCTCCTCATCCAGTCAGTGTAACACCTTCACCACCAACTTCAGCACATCCAGGGGGAAACGACTGCAGGCTGTTTCAAAACTGATATGTTTGGGGGATAAATCCCACACTGCACTGCAGCTGTGGATGGGCATTGAACAACAGACCGATGAGTGGTTGTTGCCACTGAGCCTCAAGCCCGGCCTGGTGGTGTGCGATAATGGGCGAAATCTCGTAGAAGCTCTGGGCCTAGCCGGTTTGACGCACATCCCTTGACTGGCGCATGTGCTGAATTTGGTGGTGCAGAAATTTCTAAAAAACTACCCCGATATGTCAGAGCTGCTGCAGAAAGTGCGGGCCATCTGTGCATGCTTATGCCGTTCTCACCCTGCTGCTGCTCGCCTGTCTGCGCTGCAGCGGAACTTCAGCCTTCCTGTTCACCGCCTCCTATGCAACGTGCCCACAAGGTGGGACTCCACTTTGCACATGCTGGAGAGACTGTGTGAGCATCGGCAGGCAATAGTGGAGTTTCAGCTGCAGCACGCACAGTTCAGTCGCTCTGCGGAACAGCACCACTTCACCCCAACGAGTGGGCCTCCATGCGAGACCTGTGTACCATATTGCGGTGTTTCGAGTACTCCACCAACATGGCCAGTGCGGATGACACTGTTCTCAGCGTTACTATCCCACTTCTATGTCTCCTTGAAAAAACACTTTGGGCGATGATGGAAGAGGATGTGGCACAGGAGGAGGAAGAAGAGGGGTCATTTCCACAGTTATCAAGCCAGTCATTCACAAGTGGCTCGGAGGGTGGGTTCCTGCACCAGCATAGGCCAGGTAAAACATTTTCAAGCCAGGGCACAGTTCTGGAGGATGAGGAGGATGAGTATGATGATGAGGAGGAGGAGGAACCATGTTCAAAGCAGGGTGGCACCCAACGCAGCTCGTGGGCATCACTGGAGTGTGGTTGGGGGGATACGGAGGACACAGATGATACACCTCCCACAGAGGACAGCTTGTCTTTGCCTCTGGGCAGCCCACACACATTGGCATGCTGCATTGGCTGTTCAATGACAGCCGGGGGTCAGTGGAAGCACAAGGCAAAGGCAGAGGAGGAAGAGGAAGAGGTCGCTAACGCAGCTGTGGCACCGCCAGCACCTCAGAAGGCAGGGTAAGCATGGCTGAAATGTGGAAAAGCTTTGTTAGCAGCACACCACAACAAACAGCACCACCAGCTAAAAGGCAACGTCTTAGCAGGAGGCAGCATTTTAGCAACATGGTGGTGTGCACATGCCTACACGTACTGATTGATGGGTCTGCCCCATTCAACTTCTGGGTCTCCAAATTGGGCACATGGCCTGAGCGTGCCCTTTATGCCTTGGAGGTGCTGGCCTGCCAGCCAGTGTATTGTCTGAACGTGTGTTTAGCATGGCAGGGGGCGTTATCACAGACAAGCGCAGCCGCCTGTCCATAGCCAACGTGGACAAACTAACCTTTATTAAAATGAACCAGGCATGGATCCCACAAGATTTGTCTGTACCTTGTGCAGAATAGACATTTAGACTGGCCTCAAACAGCCATTGGTATACTTTTTTTTTTGAATATGTCTCAATATTTTGGGGGCTACCCCAATTGGAAAAAAAACAAACAAACAAAAAACAGTGTTGGCTACCTCCTCCTCCACCGCCACTTCCACCTACGCCGCCACGGTCACCGCCTCCTCAACCTCTAGGCTCCAACTTCACATCCAACTCCTCCTCCCATATTTATTTTTTTTTATGTGATTTTAAGTTATTTCCCTATCCATATTTTTTTGCAGGGCACTTGTCCTACTCTTACCCCCATTTTGCTTCCTTTTGCAGCCCTCTCGGCCTTTCCAGGACGTTTTTAGAGCCTTTTTTGTGTCCAAATGTCCAGGTCACCATTGACTTCAATGTAGTTTGGGGTCCGGGGTCAAGTTCGGGTCAAGTTCGGTGCCGAACTCGAACTTTTTCGCAAAGTTCGGCCGAACCCGATGAACCCGAACATCCAGGTGTCCGCTCAACTCTATTTACTACTCAAAATCATATGCCCTGAATATCACAATCCCAACCGCGATCTTAGCACAGTGCCAGGCCATCTTTTCCTTTAAATAGAAAGCAGATGCAATCACCTATCTTGACATACAAATTCCAGTTGTACTTACGGAGTTATACAATAGGTATTTTCTAGCAGAATTACAACACATTCACCAGGATCTTTCACGCTGGGATACGCCCATCATCTCCTGGTTTGGGCAGACCTCCATCTTGAAGATGACGATTCTCCCACGCTTACTCTATAAGATGCAGACCCTCCCTATCAGATTACAACCTTCCTTTTTTTGCAAGCCATAGGAGTATGTGTAGGACCTTTTTGTGGAATAACAAAACAGCAAAGATAAAATGGGAAAAACTGGTATTGCCGAAATCTAGAGGAGGAATTAGTCTTCCCGATTTACAATGTTACCACTGGGCGGTCCATCTGTCTCAAGTGGTGGATTGGAGAGTACACTCTTAGTGGAAGGATTGGGTGGCCCTGGAGCAACTGATTTCAGAATCGGAACTGTGCAATGGTCCCTGGTTTTCTAGGGAACATATACCACCAAGCATTCAAACTCATCCCCTTATTGGGGCGACTTTGCAGGTCTTTGACAGGGCCTGTAGGGTTCATGCGATTTCGACCAAAGAGTGTGCGATTACCCCAATCCGAGGGCATCCAGACTTCCTGCCAGGCCTCTCTGAAAATTATTTAGATAAAGAATGGTCACACCCAGAAATATTAGCTAAACACATCTTTTGAAGAGGCAAATTCCTGCGGCAGAGGGAACTAACACTGAAACCTTTCCTTTCTGGACCTACATCAAATTAAAGCACTTTCTAGATCACCCATCTAAAAGAGAGAAATATACCAAGACTCCAACAGTATTTGAAGCACCTATATGCCTCGATGAGGAAACACAAGAGCTCCTATGGTCTGAATGCTCATTCTGGGAGAAGATGCTGGACAGGGAAAATAGATGAAGATAACTGGGAATGCATTCACTTGTATGTCCATAAGGGTTCATTAAATGTACACATTCAAGAAAATGGATACAAAATGAACCAGTTCCCTACCGAGTCATTGTAAAATGATGTTGGCAGGGAACCTCCGTCGATCCGGGCGGACGTCATAAGACGCCCGCCGCTTCTTGCCGCTACTGCGGGGCCCTGGGGGCCCGCAGCGTGGCGATTGCGGATCGATCGTGTCCCTCGGGACACAGCCCCCCTCGATCGGAGTAAAGAGCCAATAAAATTGTCTCTTTACCACGTGACTGGCTGTGTCCAATCACAGCTGGTCACTACCGACCTCCACGTGCACGCTGCTCGTGCGCGCCCCCGGGGGTGCGCAGCGTGGCGATCGGGGCTGAGGCTTGTCCCTCGGACAAAGCCCAGCTCTGATCATTGTAAAGAGCCAATATAATTGTCTCTTTACCAGGTGACCTGCTGTGTCAATCACAGCCGGTCATGTGATGTAAACAAACCGCGGTAATGAGCTGTTACCTGGTTCTTCCTGTCACACAATGATCGTGTGTGAGAGGGAGATTGAGGTAACAGCTTGTAACCGCCTACTATGTACACCAAGTACACTGATCACCCCCCAATAAAGAGGACCTGTCACCACCCCATCAAAGTACCTGTCACAGCCCATCAGAGTACCTATCCATCAAAGTACCTAAGTACCTGTCACCTGTCCATCAAAGTACCTGTCACCTGTTCATAAAAGTACCCGAGTACCTGTCACCTGTCCATCAAAGTGCCCAAGTACCTGTCACCTGTCCATCAAAGTGCCCGAGTACCTGTCACCTGCCCATCTCAGTACCCGAGTACCTGTCACCAGCCCATCAGAGTACCCGAGTACCTGTCACCAACCCATCTGAGTACCCAAGTACCTGTCACCAGCCCATCAGAGTACCCAAGTACCTGTCACCAACCCATCAGAGTAACCGAGTACCTGTCACCAACCCATCAGAGTACCCGAGTACCTGTCACCAACTCATCAAGTACCCGAGTACCTGTCACCTGCCCATCAGAGTACCCAAGTACCTATCACCAGCCCATCAGAGTACCCGAGTACCTGTCACCAGCCCATCAGAGTACCCGAGTACCTGTCACCAACCCATCTGAGTACCTGTCATCAGCCCATCAGAGTACCCGAGTACCTGTCACCAACTCATCAGAGTACCCGAGTACCTGTCACCAACCCATCAAAGTACCCGAGTACCTTTCACCAGACCATCAGAGTACCCGGGTACCTGTCACCAGCCCATCAGAGTACCTGAGTACCTGTCACCTGCCCATCAGAGTACCCAAGTAACTGTCACCAGCCCATCAGAGTACCCGAGTACCTGTCACCTGCCCATCAGAGTACCCGAGTACCTGTCCATCAAAGTACCTGAGTACCTCCCACCAGACCATCAGCGTACCAGAGTACCTGTCGCCAGCCCATCTGAATACCCAAGTACCTGTCACCAGCCCATCAGAGTACCTGAGTACCTGTCACCAGCCCATCAGAGACCCTGAGTACCTTTCACCAGCCCAGCAAAGTGCCCGAGTACCTGTCACCAGACCATCAGCGTACCCAAGTACCTGTCACCAGACCATCAGCTTACCAGAGTACCTGTCACCTGCCCATCGGAGTACCCAAGTACCTGTCACCAGCCCATCAGCGTACCCGAGTACCTGTCATCTGCCCACCTGAGTACCCGAGTACCTGTCACCTGCCCATTAGATTACCCGAGTATCTGTCACCAGACCATCAGCGTACGGATATGCAACTCCTCATGATCAAGAGGGCAAAAAGATACTGATACCCATGATTTTGTAATTATTGGCAACATTATGTGTAATCTAGCTGAGCACCATTCATCATGCTAATGAAGCTAATATATGATTCTATGTCCTACCACGCTGTGCAGGTGAAATTCATCTAATGTGGACCCTGGATTAGCCATCGTCTTCAGATGATTAGACAGCAATCATTTAAATTCACATATAGGGTTAAGCTTTGGAGCTGACAACGAGTTGGGCGGAACTGGATTCACTGGTGAAGCAAATGGGAGATGTGGAGAAAGCCTTTATAAGAGGCATCGTCACCAGTGTACCCCCCACCCTGATGAAATTTGTATGTTAGCGAATGAAACGCATTGGTGTTTCTGCCCCCCCACCCCCTACACACCCCGTGGGTCTCCCCCTAATCTAGGGGACCACCTGCCGCTCAGTGCCAGAGGTGCTCCTTTCTCTGAATCCACATCTCCAGTCCACTTCAAGCCCATCTCTGTGCTTACCAGATCCATCTGTAACTGACAGGTGCCAGACCAGCTGATCCTCATGCGCAGCCCCGGCCCCGCACAACAGGCTCCCTGGACCCAGGAGCCGAAGACACTCTAGCTTTGGTCAGCATCCCCCCACCGCATGGAAGAACGGCGGTGCTAGCTGACACCCGGCACCCAGGAACAGGTGGGCCCTACAACACAAGGAAAGCAACATACTTATCACATGGATGCCAGGCTCTGATACGGTCACTAGCTCCATTCAGTGTGCTAACCACACTCTGAGGACAGCGGAACCTGTACTCCGACTAAAACACCCAACAGTGAGTCACATCCCGTTAGTGGGACCCACACTTCACTTCACTGGCACCTAAAGCGGAGTTCCACTCGTTTTTTTGTTAATTAAAAGTCAGCAGCTACAAAAAGTGTAGCTGCAGACTTTTAATAAACAGTAACTTACCTGTCTCCCGGTCCAGCGATGGCTGCGCCCGAAGCCTTGCTCGTCTCCCCCCTCCTCCCGACGTCCCTGCCATTCCTAGTGTGGGCACCCGGCCCGGCTTCACAGCCGGGCACCCACTGCGCATGCGCGAGTTGCGTTGCGCATTCCTAGTGGCCCGGCAATCTTCTGGGACCTGTGACATTTCCAGAAGATTGCTAGGAGGGAGGGGCCGCCTAGGAGGAGTGGAGGAGTCGCCTAGGCGGCCCAGAGGCGGAAGGTGGAAGAGGGACCATGAAGTCCCTCTGAAACCTGGGGACACACTCCCCCCCCATAAAATTACATGCCAAATGTGGCATGTAAGGGGGAGAGGAGTGCTTAAAGCGGAAGTTCCATTTTTGGGTGGAACTCCGCTTTAAATGAGCTGGTGCTTTAAGTTGGATTACCTAGGATCCATGTAAGAGCCCCAGCTAGTCTAAGCTATATAGTATGTACATAGGAACGGTACGTGTTTGACCCGAGGTGTTAAAAAAAGAGGAAAATTGGGACTTTAAATGACACACATAATGGGTAACAAAATAATTGTGGATCGTGGTAATAGGCAATTTTATTTAGTAATCAGAGGTACATATCTATACACCCGAGGTGTTGTTCTTAACAGACAGTGTTGTCTTTTTATGTGGTGTCAAGTGTTATTGGTTAATTACAATTATTTGTTGGATTAATAAAATATATTTTTTAGTATATGCCGCTGGATTAACCCTTCCTTCTCCCTTTGGAGCTACAGACCTACTTTAGGGCAGGGCCCTGTCCCGTTCCCGTATGTGTGGTACCTGTCACCTGCCCATTAGAGTACCCAAGTACCTGTCACCAGACCATCAGCTTACCCGAGTACCTGTCACCAGACCATCAGCGTACCAGAGTACCTGTCACCTGCCCATCTGAGTACCCGAGTACCTGTCACCTGCCCACCTGAGTACCCGAGTACCTGTCACCAGCCCATTAGAGTACCCGAGTACCTGTCACCTGCCCTTCAGATTACCAGAGTACCTGTCACCAACCCATCTGAGTAGCCAAGTACCTATCTGCAGCCCATCAGAGTACACAAGTACCTTTTACCAGTCCATCAGATTACCCGAGTACCTGTCTCCAGCCCATCAAAGTACCCGAGTACCTATCTGCAGCCCATCAGAATACCTGAGTACCTATCTCCAGCCCATCAGAGTACCCGAGTACCTATCTGCAGCCTATGCCTCATAGAATATACCTCGGGTGTTTGCTTTCCAAAATGGGGTCATTTTGGGGGTAATTCCCCTGTCCTGATGCTCCAGGGCTTTCTAAAGTGTGATAGGTATGAATGAAATGTTATGTGTAATTTATGCTCCTAGAACACCTGACAGTGCTACCTGCATGTTTGGCCTCTGTATGTGGCCAGGGTGTGAAAAAGGCTCACATATGTGGTATCGCCATACTCGGGACGAGTAGCAGAATATATTTTGGGGGTTAATTTTTGCTATGTACATGCTATGTGTTAGAAATATCTTATAAATTGACCACTTTGTGTAAAAATAAAAGCGTTTTCATTTTCTTTCCACGTTTTTCGAAGACTTGTGAAAAGAAATAAAACCATTCAAAAGACTCATAATGCCTCATAGAATATACGTAGGGATGTTTGCTTTCCAAAATGGGGTCATTTTGTGGGTAATTTCATTGTCCTGGTGCTCCAGGGCCTTCAAAAGTGTAATAGGTGGTTAGGAAATTAGATGTGAAATTTCTGCTCCTAGAATGCCTGACGGTGCTCCCTGCATGTTGGACCTCTCTATGTGGCCAGGCTGTGTAAAAGTCTCACACATGTGGCATCGCCATACTCGGGATGAGTATCAGAATATATTTTGGGGTGTAATTGGAAGTATGCATATGCTGTGTGTGAGAAATAACTTGTTGTTATGACAATTTTGTGAAAAAAAAAATAATTTCTTAATTTTCCAAAGAATTGTGGGAAAAAAGTACTTCAAAAAACTTGCCTCATACTAAATACCTAGGAATGTCTACTTTTCAAAAAGGGGTCATTTGGGCGGTATTTGTACTTTCCTGACATTTCAGGGCATCAGGTGTGATCAATTTTCAATGATTGGCACCATAGCTTGTAGACTCTATAACTTTAACACAGACCAAATAATATACACTTATTTGGGTTATTTTTACCAAAGATAGGTAGCAGTATAGGTTTTGGCCCAAATTTATGAACAAAAATTACTTATTTGCAAAATTTTATCACAGAAACTAAAAGAAAAGTGTTTTTTTTTCAAAATTTTCGCACTTTTTTCACTTATGTCGCAAAAAATAAAAAATCCAGAGGTTATTAAATATCACCAAAAGAAAGCTCTATATGTGTTAAAAAAATATAAAAATGTTGTTTGAGTACAGTGTAGCATGAGAGAGTAATTGTCATTCAAAGTGTGAGAGCACTGAAAGCTGAAAATTGGTCTGGGCAGGAAGGGGGTATAAACGTCCTGTGTTGAAGTGGTTAAAACTAGGTGGTACAAAACCCCTGATTTTCTTCATAAATTTATTCCACCCGTCACAGATAGATGCTGGAGATGTGAAGCAAAGGAGGGCACATTCATCCACATATGGTGGACATGCCCCTGGATCCATTCTTATTGGCGCAAGGTACATGATATAATGGCGATGGTATCTTCACTCCCATTGGAGTTCACACCAGCACAGTACCTTCTTCACTTATCTAGAATACCCAAAAAAAGATATCACAAGTCGGTCGCTATGCACATGATTAACGCTGCCAGGATTTGCTTACCGGTACACTGGAGGTCCAAGTCTCCCCCTTCAATGAAGGAATGGGCATTAACCAGATAGAAACAATGGAAGAGCTAATCTACATTACCCTAGATAAGATAGACAAACACGTGACACCTGGGATGCGTGGCTTCCACACAAAGGGAGAGGGTAGTAGATGGAGCACCTACCCCCTCTTCCTATTTCTGATCTACTTAGTTTACAATTCCTTATTTTTCAACCCCCCTTACCCCTTCCCCCCAACCCCTCTTTACTTTACCCTGACATGAACTCTGTGCCATGTTTATTATATGGTATTGCTCTGCTTATATATTTTGCGTAATTCACTGTTTGTTAATCTACATCCAACCACACAATGTAATGTATTTGAAGTAATTTGCCTGTAATGCATGACACTTATTTCAATAAATTGTTTTTGTTAGAAAAAAAAACTTTTCTAAAATTGTTCCTCCCATTACTTATCTAATAAGGAAGGAGATACGCTTCCAGTGGTCCACGGAGGCAGAAATGGCTTTCTCACATCTGAAAACCTTATTAACCACTGCACCTATACTGGCACATCCTAACCCAGAACTTCTGTCAGGAAGCCTACAGTACAATTGGACTGTCACAGTGCGCATGCACGCTCACACGCGCATGCATGCGCACTCGCGCATCAAGGCGTGTGCTCGCCACTGACACCAGCGCCAGACCGGCTATTTAAACTGAACTGCTGCACTGACACAGTGCTGTTTGGTTTGCAGCTTTCGTATTGTTCCTGAAACCATGCTATCTGCCATCCATGACCTTGACTCTGCTTGTTCTTCACCAATGTCTGATTGCTGCCTGCCCTAAACCTTGGCTTAGCTTGTGACGTTCCTTCTGCCTACTCTTCCTTCCTGCTGATCTGCCTGAATGTTGCCAACCCGGCCTGCCTGACTTTGCTCTTCTGTCCAGCCAGTTTGCTACAGTATCCTGCTCTGCTGTCCAGCCAGTCTGCTACATTATCCTGCTCTGCTGTCCAGCCAGTCTGCTGCAGTATCCTGCTCTGCTGCTCATCCAAGTCTGCTGCAGCATCCGTCCCTTGGCCATCTGCTGATCACTGCTGTTCCTGGACTGACTGCGGGCACTCTTACCAGTGGCGGCCTGTCCATCAGGGCGCACAGGAGCCGCCCCATTTCTCCTGTCACCCCCTCATTGTCATGGATAGCTTCATGCACAGCATGAAGCTATCCATGGCCGCCCGTGACCACCCCCCGATCATGTGGCCGTCCCCTTTGTGGTGCTGGCCGCATGAATTATCGCGGCGGGGGGTGTCCATGAAGCATCTCATTAGAGCCGTAGGCTCTAATTCCTTTCATTAAAGTGTGGCTTGTGGCGCAAAGCATGCTGCCACAAACCCTTAGAAAGGCAAATGAACATTTGCCTTTCTAACTGGGAACTGCTCTCAGCCAATCAGGAAGCGCCGGTATGTTACCGGTTTTCTGATTGGCAAAGAAGACAGGCAATCCTATTGGACCCCTTTCTTGGAGGAGAAGGAGGATGCTGCCGGAGCATGGAGAGCATGCTCCCCGCTCGCCGGACTCTGCACACTGCCAGCAAGCTCCCCGCTCGCTGGACTCTGCACACTGCCAGCCCACTAATAGTTGGGGTGGACTTCATCCCGACTTCGTCCCGACTTCGGGGGGGTCTGCAATTTACCTCACCTGTGTTATTGGCTGCAATGTACCCCACCTGCGTTATTGGCTGCAATTCACCCTACCTGTGTTATTGGCTGCAATTTACCCCACCTGTTATATTGGCTGCAATTTACCCCCAGCTGTGTTATTGGCTGCAATTTACCCCTACCTGTGATATTGGCTGCAATTTACCCTCATCTGTGATATTGGCTGCAATTTACCCCAACTGTGTTATTTGCTGCAATTTACCCCACCTGTGATATTGGCTGCAATTTACACCACCTGTGATATTGGCTGCAAATTTCCCCTACCTGTGTTATTGGCTGCAATTTATCCCCACCCATGTTATTGGCTGCAATTTACCCCTGCCTGTGATATTGGCTACAATTTACCCCCACCTGTGATATTGGCTGCAATTTACCCAACCTGTGTCATTGGCTGAAATTTACCCCCACCTGTGTTATTGGCTGCAATTTACCCCCGCCTGTGTTATTGGCTGCAATTTACCCCGACCCGTGTATTTGGCTGCAATTTACCCCCACCTGTGATATTGGCTGCAATTTACCCCCAACTGTGTTATTTGCTGCAATTTACCCCACCTGTGATATTGGCTGCAATTTACCCCCATCTGTGATATTGGCTGCAATTTACCCCCAACTGTGTTATTTGCTGCAATTTAACGTCGTTTATTGTGTCAACCCCCATTTAACGTCGGTTATAGTGTCC
>BLSH010000980.1:191996-202418 GCA_018402905.1 Glandirana rugosa | reverse complement strand
AATCTCCTCCTACCGTAACAATGGTAAAATCACACCTCCTGGGACTCTACCAGAAAGAACTATTGGACTGCTCACTAAATGGGAGCGATAGGAACAAATTCAATAGAACTTGGGAAGCCTTCATCAACCAATCCCACATCAGGCCTCCATCCTTCCCAGGGTCGATTTCCTGACCACACCTCTTGAATAATGCTTGGAATGTCATACTGTAACGGACATTTTACGCCCTTCTCTTACTACCCCTACTATCCATCACTACTCCCTCGGCTCTAGCTAGCCACTGATTAGACTGGATGTAACTCTTCCCAAACAGACTAAGTCACTTCGCGCTGTCCAGCATCTATAAACATCGGCAGATAAATAAGCTATAACTAAGAATAACTGAAGATGTGCTTCCGAATGTTATCTTTGGATCCTTTTATATCCTCCATAGTGGTCACCCCCCCCATTCCCTTTTCCCCACCCCCCCCCTCTCATTTCCCCTCCTTCCTTCCCTCATTCAAGTTTTGTTTTTAATTCAGTATTCTAACTTGCAAATTTCAAACTCATCATGTGTAACATTCTAGTGAAACGGTATGTTTTTATGTTCATAATGCAGTGTTTTGGGCGGGCCTTTTAATATGATTGTAAAGAGGCAGCTATTATGGCCCTTGATGCACGGGCTGCTGCTGTTTTACTGTGATGAACTATTGTTATGCAAGCATGAATGTTTATGAAGGATGATGACTCATCAGGTTTTCCGGGAGACCAGCATGACCGCGGGGTCATGTGGTCTCATGTTGCTGGGTTACCGCATTCGTTATAATCCCGTGGGTGTAGCATGATGGCGCCGCCTCAGATGACTTCCCATGACGAAACGTGTAAGTTGGGGCCATTGCTTCATCACGCACCCACGATCCCTGGGCTGTACAAGCGGAGAGCGGGTCTGAGTCTGACTTCTCCAGCTTATGAGTAAGTACAGTATACAGCACAGTATTACATTCTGTACTTGGCATTCATTCAGTTTCTTTCCCTTTCAATTTCATTGATGCACTGGGCTTTGGAGGTGACACACAAGCCTGCTGTGAGCGGACCCCCGGTCCACCAGGGGACAGGATCCCTGGGTCTGTAGCGTTTGGTCTGTGAAAGGGCTACACCATAACCATTCCTTCGGTTGTCTGACATATGATAATTGATCGAAATGTATGGCTTAATTTGGTCAGGACTGATGTTGTTATTACATGGACTTTGCTATTGACCCTTTGAACACCAGAGAAGCACATAATATATGACAACACATTTGGACCCTTCTGATATTAGGCATTAACACTGTTTGAGCCTATATGGTCACACTGAAAGATTTTCATTTCACTTAGGGAATCCTATTTTATTTGCCCTTTACTTCAAATGGCTTTATAACTAGATAGCTATTTTGCACATAATTATAAATCTAATTTGCACATTGTTGAAAGAGCTTGGTTCACATATATTTATTTACCGCTCCAGCACTTTACATTTTGTACATGCACTTTTTCTAGCAGCGCCCAAACCCACCCTTATACTCTATTTTTATCATTTAGCAGCTGCTTGACAGTTGCAGGTGGAGGCAGCAGCTAACACAATACACATCTCCATCGCGCGGCAACACCCCAATTTACATTTCGATTAAATGAGCTCCTTACCAGCTGCTCTGATCCCACAAGGAGACCATCAGACACTTTGCTGCATAGCAGCCATATACACCACCATCTTGCATGCAAAGGTTCCACGATCTCCTAAGCCAAAATAGACTTCATGGAGGAAGTTAAGTACAGAGGAAAGTAAATGATAAAATCACACTTACAATTTTGAAGGCATTACACAGCATGCGTTACAAAAAACCAGCAGGTCCAAGTGGTCATGCCGACTTGCAGAATAACGTCACATTTGAGGCTCCTCTCAACACGCACGCTTCTCTGTAACCAGCGTCGTCAGCAAAATGAGACTTATTTAAGTCATAACTGTATAAGATGAGGTAATCCATAAATTTCACATGTTAAAGCTGTGATGAGAGCAAGAGGTGATGGGAAATCTTCCAAAGAGGACAAATGTTTCTGGTGACAACTATCTAAGATGGAAACTCCTCTCACTTCCTGTTGCATCTCCAAGACAGAAAGGGAAGGGAAATCTTCCTAGCAGGACACAGCATAGGCTGCAAATAATAACCTGTTAAGGATGTTAATTTTTCCCTACTTAATTGAAAACTATTTTAAAAAAGTGTTGGCTATACATACACTTTAGATAACAAGACTAAGCACCCTGTATCCCTGCCCTTTGGCCTCAATGGATAATAGAAGCAAACTGTGTGTATGTTAACCAGTTGCCGACCACCTTGCGTACAATTACTGCTGCAAAGTGACAGCTGTACGCAGATCGCCGTTTATAGATGGCGCTCATGGCCCTGCTGTGGGCACGACGATCGGGTTCACTTCAGAAATGATCAATCTACAGGCAGAGGCCAATAAATTTTGGTCTCGACCTGCTGATCGGTTCTGCCGAATGAAATGCCTCCTCTGCCTCTGTAATGTAGTGTAATGTAGACAGAGGCAGAGGAAGTGATGTCACCTCCCCTCGTGGAGCCCTTTTCGGTTCCAGCGAGGGAGAGGAGACATCTAACTGTGAGTTTCACAACAGTCCACTGACACCAGTACGCATTTCACCCTCCTCATGGCCCATCTGATCGCCCCCCCCCAGTTAACCTCTTCACTCCTATCACCCCCTGTCACTGTGTCATATAGTGCAGTGATCAGATCTTTCACTGACTGAAGTTATGCATATTGGCACTCCCATCAATTACATAAGGCCAGTCCAAATAGCTTATCTATTGATTGCACTGTACTTGAGTTTCAGTCAAAATTGAAAAATCTAGGGGTGATATTTGATGCTAGTCTACCCTTTGAGCCACATGTACAAAATGTTGTCAGAACATCTTTTTTCCACTTGAGAAACATTGCTCGGTTGTGTCCCATGCTATCATACACTGTAGCTGAAAATCTGATCCATACACTTGTGTTCTCCCAACTTGACTACTGCAATGCCCTACTTGTTGGTGTACCTAAATACATCATAAATTGGCTCAAATACGTTTTAAAATTCTGCAGCCAGAATCCTGACTAGGTCTTGTACAAGTGATCATATTACCCCTATCCTGGAGTCCTTGCACTGGCTGCCCGTCAGGTTTCGCATAGACTTTAAGATCCTCTTGGTCATCTACAAGGCTCTTCATGGCTTAGCACCCCATTATCTCTCTGAACTTTTTTCAACTTACTCACCCCCTCGTAACCTCCGCTCCTCAAATTCTGGTCTACTGCGTGTCCCCCCTACTCACTTACACTCAATGGGTGACCAAGCCTTCTCCTGCTATGCTCCAAAGCTATGGAATTCACTTCCTAAGAATGCCAGAGAGTCCTCTTCTCTAAACTCATTCAAATCAAATCTAAAAACATTTTTCTTTAGACAAGCTTTCACTTAATTGTCCCTTTATCCCTTATGTTATGTTTTCCTTTGTATTTCTTCTGATTTATCCTGTGTATTTCCTGTTATCCTGTGTATTTCTTGTGTTTTCCTTGTAAAGCGCTTTGAGAAGCCACCTTTAAAATAAAGTTTATTCTTCTTCTTCTTATTTATTACTGATCACTGTACTTGTGTCACTTGTGACACTAATCAGTGTTAGGGTAAGTAGTAGTAGGCCCAGGCAGGTACAAGGCCCCCCTTGCCCCCTAATAAAGGTTTTAACCCTTTGATTGCCCCCTGTCACCTGTGATGACCGTATATGTGTCACAGGAGTTTTTTTTTTCATCAGATTACTCACCGTATATATATATATGTATATATATATATATATATATATATATATACCTTATATAGGTTTTAACCCCCTGATCGGCCAGCGTTGACCTCAGTTATGTTTTAGACTAAGTTAGCGTCAGCGTAAATTCCATGCAGGGTCAAATTAGTGAGATACTCTGACACGCACACACATACACTAGATAGGTCAGTTAGTAGTATATTATCTGAACAGATCAATATCTGTGATCTGATCAGACCTATATTAGCATCCCCACTAGATTAGTGTTCTAAAAAATGTGATATTAGCGGGATCAGCCTAGATACCTGCTAGCACCTGCATTTAGCCCCTCCGCCCAGCCCAGCCCACCCAAGTGCAATACCTAATAGATCACTGTCACTTACAAAACACAACACACATATCTGCAGTGTTTACAGAGTTCACACCTGATCCCTGCAAATGCTGACAGTGATTTTGGTAGCGATTGAAACAGGCTCTGACAACCAGGTGCACTTTTATGCCTGTGAGTCACACTAGTGTACCTTTAAATTTATGTCCAATCCGAGGTACACGGTGAAGAGTAGGTTCGGTTCGCACCAGAACATGCGAACAGGCAAAAAGATTCCAACACCGTTAAAGTCTATGGGACCCGAACATGAAAAATCAGAAGCGCTCATTTTAAAGGCTTATATGCAATGTTATTGCCCTACAAAGTGTATGGGGACCCGGGTCCTGCCCTAGGGGACATGTATCAATGAAAAAAAAAGGTTTTAAATCAATCGTTTTCTCAGGAGCAGGGATTTTAATAATGCTTAAAGTGAAAAAAAATTAAAAATTCCTTTAAATATTGTGCCTGGAGGGTGTCCTTAGTTTGTCTGTAAAAGGGCACATCTCTGTGATGTTTAGTACATAGCCAGAGCAAAATTACATTTCCAAAGGAAAAAATGTCATTTATCATCGCGGCTGTAATATATTGCCGGTTCCCGACAATATAGATAAAATCACTGAAAAAGCATTGTGTTGACAACCCCCCACCCCCCAGTCCATACCAGGCACCTCAGGTCTGGTATGGATTTTAAGGGGAACCCCACTCCAAAATTTCAAAAAAAAATTGTGCAGGGTTCCCCCACAAAGTCCGTAACAGACCCTCCAGGTCGGCTATTTATTTTAAGGGGAACTCTACCCAAAATAAAAAAAAATTGCGTAGTGGTCCCCCCAAAGTCTGTACCAGCTCTGGTATGGATTTTAAGAGGAACCCCACGCCAAATTTAAATTTTGGTCCCCCCAAAATCCAAACCAGAGCCTTATCCGAGCACGCAGCCCTGGCATGGCAGGAGGGGGATGGGGACGAGTGAGTGCCCCCCCCCCCGAACCATACCAGGCCACATGCTCTCAACATGGGGAGGATGCTATGAGGTCACCCCCAAAGCACCTTGTCCCCATGTTGATGGGGAGAAGGGTCTCATCCCCACAACCTTTGTCGGTGGTTGTGGGGGTCAGCGGGCGGGGGGCTTATTGGAATCTGGAAGCCCCCTTTAATAAGGGGCCCCCAGATCCCAATCCCCCTTTGTGAATAGGTATGGGGTACATTGTATCCTATCCATTCACCAAAAAAGAAGGGGGCGGTGAAACAAGAAGGAAGAAGATGAAGACTGAAGGAAAAGACGAAGAGAGGAAGCAAGAAGACCAAAAGAAGAAGCAGAAGAAGGATCGGGCAGAAGAAGATGGAGGAAGAAAGAAGAAAAGCTATTTTACACAATAAAGGATTTGTCAAAAACTGCCTCTTGTTTTTTTTAACACTTTACTCCTTTTTTGATGAATGGGTAGGGGTACAATATACCCCATACCTATTCACATAGGGGGGTTGAAATCTGGGGGCCCCCTTATTAAAGGGGGCTTCCAGATTCCAATAAGCCCCCTGTCCACAGACCCCCACAACCACCGGCAAGTGTTGTGGGGATGAGACCCTTCTCCCCATCAACAAGGTGCTTTGGGGGCGACCTCAAAGCATCCTCCCCATGTTGAGGGCATGTGGCCTTACAATCCATACCAGACCTGAAGGGCCTGGTCCGGACTTTGGGGGACCCCCGCGTTGTTTCTTTTTTTAATTTTGGTGCAGGGTTGAAATCTGGGGACCCCCTTATTAAAGGGGGCTTCCAGATTCCAATAAGCCCCCTGTCCGCAGACCCCCACAACCACCGGCAAGGGTTGTGGGGATGAGACCCTTCTCCCCATCAACAAGGTGCTTTGGGGGCGACCTCAAAGCATCCTCCTCATGTTGAGGGAGTGTGGCCTTAAAATCCATACCAGACCTGAAGGGCCTGGTACAGACTTTGGGGGGGACGCAATTTTTTTTTTTAGTTTTTGTGCAGGCACCTGCTGTTGTAAATTAGTTTAAAAATTGTGATGACATGACCCAATCAAAAAGGTGCTGAAAACTTGGGCCTTGGGTGCGGCAGTGCCAGAACACTGTAACCCCTTGCAGTTACTCTTGTTGGACAGAGGAACAGGGCCTGCTGTTGTAAATTAGTTTAAAAATAGTGACGAAAGCCTCCCAGTCAAACAGGTGGCGAAAAATAGGACCTTGTGTACTGGTGGTGCCAGAACACTGTAACCCCTTGCAGTTACTCTTGTTGGATGGAGGAACAGGGCCTGATGTCGTACATTTGTTACCAAATTGTGACAAAAGCCCCCATTCAAACAGGTGGTGAAAAAATGGGCCTGGGTGCTGGCAGTGCCAGAACACTGTAACCCCTTGCAGTTACTCTTGTTGGACGCAGGAATGGGACCTGCTGTTTTAAATTAGTTTAAAAATTGTTATGGCATGCCCCTGTGAACCAGGTGCAGAAAAATTGTGCCTTGGGTGTTGCTGGTGCACTAAATACAAAATATTGTTCTAGATTATGGACAAGAGGAATAGGAGCAGTGGCAGTCTTCTAGGGATCCCGGATCCCTAGCAAATGTAATCAGTTGCATCAGCATCAGGGGCTTGATAGCTGCTGATCCAGGAATGATTCATTTTTATAAACGTGAGCCTGTAAACCGAGTCTGTGGACAGGCGCACTTGTTGATCGGTTATAAACCCTCCAACAGCACTGAATGTTTGTTCAGAAACACAGGACAGGCCAGTAGCTCAATTGCATATTGAGCAAGTTCCGGCCAGTGGTCCATCCTAAAGAACTAAGTGGATGCTCAGTTGGAAAGGTCTCCAAGTCTGCTCTTGCCCCTATATATTCCTGCACCATAAAATGCAGACCTTGACGATGGTTGCTTGAACCTATAAGGCCTGGGTGCTGAGGACTGAAATATATTTTAAAGGCATCGCTCAGCCAGCCACCTTCTCCACCACTCTGCCTCTGAACGACCGAAGCTTCAGAAACATGTTGCCCAGGACCAGCACCAGGACATGGTAACCTCCCAGTGTCTGGAAAGGCATTGCACAAACTTTTCTTCAAGGTATCCTGAAGATGTTTTATCCTCTGCACCCTCTGCGCAGGCAGGATGAGTTCTGTAACTTTACCCTTGTAATGTGGATCAAGAAGGGTTGCCAGCCAGTAATGATCCCTCTCCTTGATACCACAAATCCTAGTGTCTTTTCACAGGCTTTTCAGAATCAGAAAGCCCATGCAGCGTAAGTTTGAGGAGGCATGAGTGTCCTCTGGGTCACTGAGGTTGACATTATCAGGAACTAACTCCTCCCAGCCACATACAACTCCTTGGGTTTCTGGGGCCTGAAAACCATGATCCCTTGAAGACTGCTGCGTATTATACTCCACATCCATGCTGACACAATCCTCCTCCCCCTCCCTGTGTTTGATGGCTCTGCAGGAATGCCCTCTGCATAAAGGGGGCCTTGAGAGGAAAGGAAGTCCTCTTCTTCCTCCCTCTGTTCTGCCTCAAGTGCCCTGTCCATGATTCCACGAAGCGTGTGCTCCAGAAGGAATATTATTGTGACAGCGTCACTGATGCATGCATTGTCGCTGCTCACCATCCTTGTGGCCTCCTCAAATGGTGACAGGACAGTGCATGCATCCTTGATCATTAGCCACTGACGTGGCGAAAAAAAGCCAAGCTCCCCTGAGCCTGTCCTGGTGCCATGCTCACAGAGATACTCATTGATGGCCCTCTGCTGTGTGTGCAGCCGCTGCAGCATTGCCAATGTTGAGTTCCACCTGGTGTCACAAATGAGGCAGTTGTTGGGCAGGTTGAATTCCCGCTGGATGTCAGCCAGCTGGGCACTGGCATTGTATGAATGCCGGAAATGACCACAGACTTTTCTGGCCTGCCTCAAGATATCTGGTAAGCCTGGGTACATGTCAAGAAACGCTGCACCACCAAATTCAAGCACAGAACATGTGTCAATTGTCCCAGTAGGAGGGCAGAGAGAAGGTTGGTGCCATTGTCGCATACAGCCATCCCTGGCTCAAGCTGCCATGGCGTCAACCACCTCTGAGCCTGCCCCCACAGAGCTGAAAGAATCTCTTCCCCAGTGTGGCTCCTGTCCCTAGACAGACTAACTCAAGCACCGCATGGCATCTTTTAGCCTGACTGCTTGCATAGCCCCTTGAACGCTTAGGGAGCACTGCAGGTTCAGGGGAAAATTCTGCAGAAGAGGCCACAGAGGTAAAAGAAGAGGAGGGGGTGGAGAAGGCGGATGTGGCAAAATCACCACCAGTTTTTTTGGAGGCGTGGTGGTGGAACTATTTTCAAAACTGAACCCTGCATCCTACCCAGCTGCCAGCAGAATTACCCAGTGCACCGTGAAGGAAAGGTGACGTCCCTGACCGTGCCTGCTGGACCATGAGTCAGTGGTAATATGAACCCTGCTGCTGACTGCACTGTCCAACGAGGCCAAAACATTGCCTTCCACATGATGGTAGAGGGCTGGAATGGCCTTACTTGAAAAGAAATGTCTTTTGGGAACCTGCCACTGTGGGACAGCACATTCCACAAATTCATGAAAGGGGGCAGAGTCTACCTGCTGAAAAGGCAGCAGTTGAAGTGCTAGCAATTTGGCCAAGCTAGCATTAAGATGCTGAGCATGTGGATGGCTGGGACAGTATTTCTTTTTACGGTTCAGCAACTGCGGTAGGGATATTTGCCTGCTGAATTCACCTGGTGGTGTACTGCTAGCAGGTTGGCTGCAAGTACTAGTTGAGGCACGCACTGCTACACCTTCATTCCTCTCAGTGCAGGTTTTGTAGAGGACTGCAGGTATAGTAGGGGTTGAGATCCCAGATGAGGAGCAAGGAGAAGTCCGTCTTGTTTTCTGGTGTGGGTTTTTCAGGTACTCTTTCCAACGGACTGCATGGCTGGTTGTCATATGTCTTGTCAAGACAGTAGTGCCTAAGCGGCTAGAGTCCTGGCCGTGCTTTACCCGCTTCAGACATAGATTGCAAATGGCAATGGTGTGATCTACTGCACATGTGCTGAAAAATGCCCACACCAAAGACATTTTGGAAGTCGGCAGGGAGACAGCAGCGCCCTGCTCCTGTGGAGCTCTGTGGTCTGATGCAATTGGGTGGCTGCCCATAAGCTGGCCCTTGGAGGACATCCTGCCTTGTTGGTTTTGGGCCTCCTCCTCCTCCTCCTCACTTTCCTCTTCTCTTCTCTCAGGCACCCAAGTACAGTCCGTGTCCTCATCATCCCCTCCCTCCTCATCACTGGAGCAAACTTGGCAGTATCCTGCAGCTGGGGGAACATGACTGCTAGTTTCTTGTCCTTTTGCAGCACCTCCTGTCTCTAGGCTCACGCTACTCCCTTTCTCAACCTTGGAACCAACATCGGAGCCTTCAAACTGCTGTGCATCCTCCATCAGCATGTAACTGACACTATGGTTGAATAACTCAGATGACTCCTCCATGCATGATGGTGGGGCTACAGAAGGAGTAACTGTAGACAAGGATCCGGTGGAATAGGCCGCTTTGTCAGATGCGTTTGAAAGCGAACTTGTATGAGCCTGGGTGACAGAGGATGAGGAGGATGAGGACGGCTTTGTTATCCACTCCACCAACTCTTCTGCATGTTGTGGCTAAATAGCATGTCCAACAGCAGAAAAAAAGGACAAGTGTGACCCGCCTGCAGAGGATGCACCACGTCCGCCACCACCACTTTTCACTGAAGACACAGAGGCTACTTGCCCTCTTTTAGTGGCCCGGGAGTGTCTGCCTCTCCTTTGTGGCCTTCCTGACATGATGGGTATTTTTTTTAACACCGCACTACACTGTACTATATACCGTACACCCCCGAATGCACTGATATATAGTGTGCACTTAGTACAGTCCTTCCGGTGTTTCCTCTCCGTCTGTGAGGGCCCGGTGATTTTCTCCCGTTCATCGGAGACACAGAAGTCACTTTTCACCACCACCGCCTGCACCACGTAGGAGACGTCCGCCCAGTGTGAACAGGAAAAAAAGACGACAACCTGTACGATAAATCGGTGTTGTACGTCTTCTCAACCACCTCACCTATTGTTTCGGCAGGAGTAGGAGGAGTAGGAGACAGTGGGTCCGAGTATGTTCAAGCGAAAGTTTGCGTAGACTGTTTCGCCGGATAAGGTGGCCTAGGAACAGATGTCAATGAGGAAGACATCGGGGTGGTAGTACGTACCTCCTCAG
>BLSH010000980.1:78454-109574 GCA_018402905.1 Glandirana rugosa | reverse complement strand
GAAAAAAAAAAAAAAAATCTTCATTTTGCAAAGAATTGTGGGCAAAAATAACAACTTCATAAAACTCACTATGCCACTTACTAGATACCTTGGAATGTCTTCTTTCCAAAAAGGGGTCATTTGGGGGGTATTTGTACTTTGCTGGCTTGTTAGGGTCTCAAGAAATGAGATAGGCCGTCAGTACATCAGGTGTGATCAATTTTCAGTGATTTGCCGCATAGGTTGTAGACCCTCTAACTTTCACACAGACCAAATAATATACACTAATTTGGGTTATTTTTACCAAAGATATGTAACATTATAAATTTTGGCCAAAATTTCTGAAGATAAATTACTAATTTGCAAAATTTTATAACAAAAACGAAGAAAAATGTGTTTTTTTTCAAAATTTTCGGTCTTTTTTTAATTATAGCGCAAAAAATAAAAAACCCAGCGGTGATTAAATACCATCAAAAGAAAGCTCTATTTGTGTGAAAAAAAGGACGCAAATTTCATATGGGTACAGTGTTGCATGACTGAGTAATTGTCATTCAAAGTGTGAGAGCGCTGAAAGCTGAAAATTGGTCTGGGCAGGAGGGGGGTTTAAGTGCCCAGTAAGCAAGTGGTTAAGGATGTTCCAAACTGTTGATTTGGCCACACCTAATGTTTTTGCTATCTCTCTGATGGGTTTGTTTTGTTTTTTCAGTTGACAGCAACAGATTCCAAATGCAAATAGCACACTCAAAATTAACTCTGGACCTTTTATCTGCTCCTTGTAAATGGGATAATGAGGGAATAACACACACCTGGCCATGGAACAGCTGAGCAGCCAATTGTCCCATTACTTTTGGTCCCTTAAAAAGTGGGAGGCACATATACAAACTGTTGTAATGCCTACACTATTCACCTGATTTGGATGTAAATACCCTCAAATTAAAGCTGAAAGTCTGCACATCTTGTTCGTTTCATTTCAAATCCATTGTGGTGGTGTATAGCGTCAAAAAGATTAGAATTGTGTCGATGTCCCAATATTTATGGACCTGACTGTATTTGCTCTGTCCTGACAATTGTCAATTGAAAAATGTGATAGGCAGTCAGTACATCAGAATTGATCAATATTCAATATATCAATATATACCATAGTTTGTAGAATCTATAGCTTTCACACAGACTAAATAATATACACTAATTATTTTTTTACCATAATAATGTAGCAGACTGCATTTTGGCTTAGGTTTATGAAGAAAGATTACTTTACAACAGAAGCATGAAGAAAAAACATTTTTTCTAAATGTTTGCTGTTTTTTGTTTATATTGCAAGCCAAAAAAAACAGAAGAAAGCTCTATTTGTGTGAAAAAAATGATATAAAATGAATGAGCATACAGTGTTGCATGACTAATAGCAAAAAATGCCCTGGTCATGAAGTAGGTAAAAGTTTCTGGAGGTCAACTGATTTTAAGTAATCAAAGCAATAAAAACACAATTATTATTAGCTCATTCAAATTAGTAGGTTGTGCCATAATAAAAGCAGAACCTCTGCAAAACATAAAATATAGGATAGCCAGGTAAACATAAAAAAACAGCTTTCCTGCAATACTCACAGTTAGTCCAAAGCTGTCATCTGCAGTATTTCCTTTCTGCCACATGATGTTCTCAGTCTTCAAGATTGACTTACAGCCAGCATTATTCAACCTACTTCCTTTGTGCCCAGGCTGTTAGGTACCAACCACTGACTTCATAGTGAAGGATAAGCCCCATAGAAATTAGCTCATATCTCTGTCACTCTGCTTTCTACTCTTCGCTGCATACTGCCTGACAACACATTATTATTATTGTTATTATTATACAGGATTTATATAGTGCCAACAGTTTGTGCAGCACTTTAAAATATAAAGGGAGACAATAGAGTAACAATACAATTCAATACAAGAGGGTTGGGAGGACCCTGTTCCTGGGAGCTTACATTCTAATAGGGAGGGGCTAGTGGAATAAAAGTTAATAGCTGTGGGGGTGAACTGATGGGAGAAATAAAAGATTCAGTTGTTAGCTGAAGGCAGGACTGGCTTCTCTAAAAAGATGATTTTTCAAGGATTGCCTAAAAGTGGACAGAGTGGAAGATAGTTGGGGTAGGGAGTTCCAGAGGATGGGAAATGCTCTGGAGAAGTCCTAGAGACAAACATGGGAGGAGGAGACAAGGGAATTGACCGATTGTACTGGGGAATGAACTGATTAGCTCCTTGCACTGTTCCTTCTTCTACTTTAAAAAAAAAACTTTATTGGTGAATACAGAACTACATTTTTTTGTGTATAAATGTCTACAGTTCCGCATTAATCATATTCCAGTGACATTTGGCTAAATTACAATAGCAGTGTAGAGTAATTTAGAAAGGATATACATAAGTATATGGTACAGTATATATTTACAATATTTACATGGCATCACTTAAAATGTCAATATTAAATAATTGTATACCTTGTTGCCAATGTGCTCCTTTGTGAGATGGAATTGGGCAAGAAAATAAAGAGTTATATTTTTGTTGGAATTTATGTTCCAGAAATATACCACTATTATATATCTGTGGATGTCTTAGCAACACAATAGCAGCAGGCTCAGAAGGTGAATTACTATGAAAGGGTCAGGGTAAGTGTTCACCCATTGTCAGCCATTCTGCTATTATCCGCTTTTGAAAAGCTACTATACTCTATATGCCCTTTTGTAGCTGTCCCCAAAAAAAGTAATTTTCTTGTAAGCTGACCTGTTAATAATTAACTTTCTTCCTAGGGACCTTGACATATGGCAGAGTTACTGAAATTTCCTAGTTAACAATGTTGGTAACATTACATGAGAGCTGTTTTATCTTTATCTCCTTTATTAATAAAATGTTCTATTAAGAATTTACTGCAAAAAAAAAAGCAGCAGAGATAAAATAATAACACAAAAATTGTATTAATCTCTAAGGCAATAACATGGTTTGTTTAAAAATCAAATAAAGGAAATTATTTTGCTTAGTTTGTTAATGTGTTTCTGCTTATTGTTTACATGATGTTATGACAGGGTTTCACTATCTAACCCAATGTAAATGATATCTGTACTATATTATATGCTGGTTTGAATGTGATTCTATCCAGGTACATGATGCTAAAACCACCTTTAAGTTACCTATTAATGGTAAATGCACGATAAATATTATTATTATAACATTTACTTGTTTAGCTTATATTTTAAATTTCTTTGTCTTTTATTTTCACAATTTGCTCTTCTCTACCTATAAAAATCTTGCTGACCCTTGTACTGGGGTTATAAATACTCACAATGAATTCATGTACAAATGGGCTGAAAATTAAAAATATGAAACCAAAAGCATATAAAGAATTATCCCTTTTGTTAGTTAATGCAATAGTATTGTTGTCAGGAAGAGATTTCACATATTACTGAGAGATAATTTAACCAATGTGTTTAATTAGTTAAGAAAAGTATGGCCAATGTATCTGGACTGCACTAACAGGGAACAAAGCCCCTAATAATTGTATCTGAACCTCAGTTTGAATGTAATGTTTTAATCTTATTTTTAACACATATGCCTAAAAGAGTTTGGATTGGCTAGCATTATGGAAATATGATAGGGTTGAGTCTTTGAATTTGCCTGCAGTCTGCTGCAGACAGACCAGCTGCCTAAGCGATACCTCTCTAGGGGAACCTTCTTCACACAGGATCCAATGATTAATGCCAGCAATATCACCCTTCACCTCTCCCACACCTGAACTGTTATACCTCTGACATTGGTGGGCAGTCAGTTTGTGATGGGCTTGCCTTGTGCATCTTTTAGTCCCCCCCCCAGTGGAGGACCATTGGCCACATTGCCCCGTCTTGTGTTTCCCCTTGGGATGGTTGCAGTAATGACCTAATATTGCATCCTGGTCTTTCTATACATGTTTGATCCATCCGATATCCCCTGAGGAAGATTATTTTCAATTGAAATGCCTTGGAAAGAATCGTTGGCTATTAACATTTTTATATGTATAACACACTTTGTGGCCCTCCCCCCTTAATGGGAGACAGTTAGATGACTATGTATAGTGTTTAAACCAGATACTTTTTATGCATAAGTGCAATTTTAACTAATAATTTGTATAAATAAAGCTTTTTTTTTTTAAACATGTTGTTTCAACACTTTTTGACTGCCACAAAGTCTCACAGGAGATGCGTTTCTTACCTGCAGAAAAAAAGAAGCATCTCTTTTCTCCCAAGGATCAGACTGCAAAATTGTAACTTTGTAGCAGATCACACCGTGAGAAGCTGCAGCAGTGATTGGCCTGTGTCAGATCTTAGTTAACTGCAAGTCAAGAACTGCATACCTCAGAAGGTTTAACACTGGAAAATGGCTTGCAAGGGAATGTGCAATCCCAGAACATGTAAAACATATAGACAACATCTAGATACATACTAGAACTTGTGATTTGCATTTCAATGGTACATAGGAGTTGATTTACTAATGGTTAACAGGCTGTTTACTTTGCAAGGGAATATGCCATAGCTCAGTAAGCACAATAAAAACTCCACTTTGCAAAGAATACCAAGTCACATGCAGGGCAAATAAAAACTAAGTAAAGGGGAAATACCCTTGTAAAGTGAGACTTCCCTTGCAATGTGAAAAGCCTATTTTCCTTTAGTAAATTAAATCCTTAGAGTCTACATTATAATTCTGAATGGGACTTGAGCTTTGCAGTCATTAATGAACTAAGCAGTTGCTGCTTACATGCTATTAAATGCTATGAAACATTGTGGGACTACTGTGTTCTACACCCTTGGATTTTTAGATGATGCCAAAAAATTAAGGCCAATATGGATTTTATCAAATGTTTTTCTACAAGAATGGATTTTTAAAATGTTCTATGGATCACTTGTTTGTTGCTATATACTGTAGGAAGTTAGTTGAAAATCCTGGATTCATACAGTCACTTATCTGAAAGGTGGAGCTGTGTGTCAACTGGGGTTATGAATATTTTGTAGTTTATTGACTGAACCATACACATCTAACTTGCAAGAAAAAAACAATGAATTGTGAGAAAATGAAACCTATTATCTTTCATTTTTTTGCATTGTTAACTGGGTATTCTTTTGTGACCAGATGTCATTGCTGCCAAAGTGTCCAGACAAAATTTTGCACCATCAGTATGCATTGGTTAATTTAACAATGGCACTATAATTCATTTTACAATGGGGAACATTATTTTAAAGATTGTAGATTGGAAGTCTTAAAGGAATGCCAGCTTCCTGGCTATCATGTTGATCCTTCATCTTCACTAATTCACAACAGGTATGCAGAAATCAAAGTCAGACATTCCTGGATAGCTAGCAAAAACATATTAGAACAGTATAGAATTTAAAGCCCAACTCTGAGGTCAGCTTGCCCAAGTGCTTTTCCCTGGAGACCCTGGAGCAATATTGTAAGCTATTTTTATGCAGACTTTTTTACAAAGTTTGCAGGTCAGTCACATCATGTTCTCACCCTCTTTGCACCAGTATACAGTGAATGCAGGGCTCTGTGGTAACAGTCTTTTGTTGCAGGCCTGTGACCTTCTGCACATCCAGGATGTCCTGAGTCTTTTGGGTTAAGTAACACTGGGTATCATTCAATCTGAAAGACTGAGGGCATCTTGTGGCAATAGTTAGGTACTGAGGGGGACAGCTCTAGATTATAGGTGAGTTTGCAACCTGAGACACTTTTTTTTATTGATTGATTCTAACATTACATTTCTAAGGAATTACTATTCTATACTATTTAACTAACAATTAGAGGTTTTACTTTTCAACTTTAATTGTATTTTAATGTGATGTGCCAGTATTAGTGATGTTGATAAGCTACTTGGCTACACAAGCCATCAGTATTTACTGATCTAAGATTAGCGGAAGAATTTTTCTGAGAACATCTTCTTATTATTTTTTGTAATATGTCAAATGAGTTTTACAGATACTTTCAAAGCTAGTTTGTATATTTAGAAAGCTGGGACTATTTTCTCATCTCACCATTTCCGTCTATCTGTAATTGTCCAGACTTTACTGAAATGGAGTAATCTTCTGTAAGGCCTTTAAAAAATTGTTGTTAAGTAAAACTAAATAAATATGGGGGGGGGGTATCTCCTTTCCTGCTATGTGATTCAACTAACTACAATACATTCAGAGTTACCTATATAAAACAAGTAAAACATAAAATAGTCTTTGTTCATGAATGAGAATAAGTAAAACTGCACATTATTTAACCATTTAATGTAATAGCGTAAAATAGACTCTAAGAAGCTAAATTCACCCTGTAGTCATTGTCAATACCATGCTAGTTATTTTTAAAATCTATTATTATGTTAAAATAAATTATAACTTCCATTTCATGGGTACTAGCCCAGCTCACAACACATGTGGGTTGGCTATAGAACCAGCAGTATGTAGCCCATACCATGTTAATACAATCACACATGCCCCTTATCATTAGAGGTGTTTCAAAGATGGCCATGATAAAGTTCTAGTTGGTGAACTGGTAAATTTTACATTCTTCTATTTTTTATTATAGTAAATACAGTATAAGCATTTATAGACTAGCCACTAAGGAGAACTCTCAAATGTCCAATGATTACCTGTATGTTCTTCTGCTATGCTTGCCTGATACCCACACCCCTTGAACACATCTGTGTGGACAAAACATGTAGGGTTGAGCTTTAGCGGCAATGTCATCATACCTGATGGCTTGTTGGAGTGGTGAGGTGTTTGCTTACTTTCATCTAGTACCTCTCTCCTTTATTTAAATAAATGAAGCTCAACAATATTACACTATGGTATCCTCCACTTTGTTTTTGCTGTAAACATATGTGATATTAATTTGTTTGAGCATTGATTGAGGTTTATATTTATATTACCTTTGTGGAAGTGATTTTATCAATCCTATGCTGGTTTGAGGCAAGGACTACAAAGTAGGAATTGACCTCCATTCCTTTGAGGTCTGACCTTTGAATAAGAGGCTTATCTGCATGTGGTGGTGGATCATGGCACTCTAGATGAAGTGGCATTAAAATTGCTTTGATATGACTTTTTTTACCAGTTTAATTCCTTGTTTTTGATTGTTTAATTTAAAGCACGAGTCTATTTTCACAGGATTTATTAATGCACAATGTTATGGTTAAAGAAATAATAACTAATACAAAGTAAAGCTTTAAGCGTAACGCATTTTATCGATACATAGTTGTAACATAATTCAGAAATATTAGATATTTTTGGTGAAATCAACAAATTCAAATATTAAAGTACTGTGTAAAGAGTAAGCTTATCTGCATAATTGATCTGTGAGCTTCTATACACACCAAGGGGGTATGAAATGAGGTTCTTCTCAGAAGGTAGCACATAAGTTATTGTACCTTGTACCAGGATAAAGCCAGACACCTCAGCACAAGCAATTTGGAGCTGCAGTCTCATATAACCATATAGCATCCCTATGCTGAGAGAAAAGTGTCAGACTATTTAGGGTTTACTGTAGTGATGGATACAAAGAAAGTCATACAATAGCTGCAGGTTTCAATGGAAGAAGACTAGAAGGTGCTTACAGCTTCTGAGACAGATAGTTCCATATGGGCTGTGTGCTACTTTCTGGACACTGGGACTGCTGGGCCTTGTAGTTCCATATTGTCTGTGAGCTGCTATCTGAACACTAAAACTTCCCTGATGTGCACATTTGCTGCTTTCCTGCATGTGTGGACCCTGATCTGTGACTGAGTTACACAGGACTTGTCCACAGTCTTCTGTAACCCTCCACCTGCTGTTGGACCCCCTAATGATCACCATAAGCCGCAAGTGTGAGTAGTCCACCTATCTGCACTGTAATTGCTGCCATGCGATTGGTTGCTCTGTGACCCTGGACTAAGTCATACTGTACTAGATTACTGCCTGTCCCTCGTTGCACCTGGTATATTGCCCAGTGTCCCTGGACAAGACCCCAAAATAAAGAACCCCTTGGCCAGAGGCCCTAAAACCTCTTTCTATCTCCATATGTCTTCTTTAGCACTCACACCTCCATCGCAATAGCTATTATGAGTTGTTTAACTATCATTTCAGTTACTATCCACTCTCTTTGGAAATTTTCAATTGCTTTAAATATTTGTGTACAGGTTTTTGTTTGTGTCTTGTGTAGTTCACAACTGCTTTGCTCCGAATATAAGTCAATAGGGCTACAAAACAAACTAAAGTGGAATTCCATGGTTCACATTGTTTCATTGTCTGCACTTTCTTCTTTATACACAAAATATATCACCAAGCTCCACGTTCCCTCTGAATGCTCCAGCATGTTCCCCAGATTTTTCCTCTGTCCAGCACTGCTGGCCCTCTTCAGGTCAGGACAGATGGTATCCTTCAACCCATTTCCTGTGAATTCAGCCTGTCATTGACATGCCCCACATTGGGGGTGCATCATCAAACAGACTGGGCTCACAGTACTCCCAGACTAAGCAGCAATAACACATCATAATTTAAGTGCCATTCAGTCAAGAAGAAAGCCCAATCACTTCACTTCAGCTTTGAAAAAAAATGAAATCACTGGACAACTAGAGGACTGCAGTTCAAAAGGAATGTATGAGTGGGTTTTGTAATAAATAAATAAATAAATATTTAAAATTGAGAGGATGAGCGATACTCCCACCACTCTAAACTTCTAATATCCTGTCTCCTTTACTATGCCAAAAAAAAAAGAAATTCTGATGAAATAGTCATCCTCAGTCCTACTTGAAGTGTCCTCATGGGAGGCTATGATGAATGTGGCTCTTCCTTTATATAAAATAAAGTATATGAATAGGGGATGCCCCTGGAAGTTTGACAAGGTATGGTCCCCCTAGACCCTGACCTGAGGTGGTCCATCTGTGATCTCCTAGTTGTGTGCAGGAACTGGTATTGGATTGGTATACCCTTTCCATTTGCCCCTTTTTCTTTCCTCCCCATAGGTTTCTTTGTATTTTTCTCCTGCCTCCTCCCCCCTTTTCCCTTTACCCTCCTTCTTCTCCCCATCCCCCCTCCCTCCCTCCCTTCCCTTCCCTTTCCTTTATCCTTCCTCTCCCCTTCTATCTCCACCATGTTTTGTTCCTGTATACAAGCTGACCCACCTTCTAGTGTAGGAAGTCTTCTTCCCTGGAACTTTAGTGTGTATCTTGTTCATGATCTGTATGTCTAATTTACTTCTGCTGTGTACCTGTTCCTTAATGGTTTTGACTGTCCGTCATAGCTATATTCTGCATGTACAACCCTTTGCTGAATAGTGTACTAGACCACTGATTGTGTTCTGTTATGCTGTATAGCTAATGTCTGAAAAAAGCACCCTGTTTTGTTAAAAAAATATATATATATATATCTAAAATAAGGGGATATCTGCGCTACCAACAATAATATAAAAAGTAATGAATGATGCACAGCAGCCTGCTAATAGGGATGTAGATAGCGGTCCCTGTCACAACAAAATATATTAAAATTAGCGGCGCTTCAATACATAAAAAACATTTGATTTTACAGCAGATATTGATCAATCTTCAGTAATGATTTGACTCAATAATATAGCCAGTTTTACATAGTCCAATAATAGTTCATAAGAATATTCCAGAGGTTTAGATAGCAGAAACTTCACTTCCAATAGCATAGGCACCCAGTGATGAAGATGTAGAAACACCAAAACATTACACTCAGTGTCCACCACCAGTAATGCGGGGCCGCTTACCAGAAAACGTGTGGCTTCCAAACTAATGGAAAAGCCAAGAGAAGCTTGCAGGGACGTATTACTCCCTTATAGAACCGGCTGTAACAAAAGGCACTCTTCTATACGTCAGGGGACGTATAGAAGAGTGCCTTTTGTTACAGCCGGTTCTATAAGGGAGTAATACGTCCCTGCAAGCTTCTCTTGGCTTTTCCATTAGTTTGGAAGCCACACGTTTTCTGGTAAGCGGCCCCGCATTACTGGTGGTGGACACTGAGTGTAATGTTTTGGTGTTTCTACATCTTCATCACTGGGTGCCTATGCTATTGGAAGTGAAGTTTCTGCTATCTAAACCTCTGGAATATTCTTATGAACTATTATTGGACTATGTAAAGCTGGCTATATTATTGAGTCAAATCATTACTGAAGATTGATCAATATCTGCTGTAAAATCAAATGTTTTTTATGTATTGAAGCGCCACTAATTTTAATATATATATATATCTGGCAGGAGGTTTAGGAAGTGAGTGATAGGAAGGAAGTCAGTGTCTTAAACTCATCTCAAATGTAGGCTGAATGCACCTGAAAGCAGGCTGCATTTTCTGATTTTCTCAAGCCCTAAACCTAATTATGTTATGTATTGAGAAACTGGTTGATTCTAAAATGAACTCTTTTGATTTTTGTTTACTTTATCTAGTTAACATGTGAGATTGAAAGTGATTGGATTGATGTAGTCAAATCTTCAGTGTACTGAACACTAATTTCCACTTCCATTTCCATTTGAGACGGTTATAACAAATTGTTAATTGTATGAAAAATGGATGTACAGTATCTCATAAAAGTGAGTACACCCCTCACATTTTTGTAAATATTTTATTATATCTTTTCATGTGACAACACTGAAGAAATGACACTTTGATAAAATGTAAAGTATTGAGTGTACAGCTTGTATAACAGTGTAAATTTGCCATCCCTTCAAAATAACTCAACACAGCCATTATTGTCTAAACTGCTGGCAACCAAAGGTTGTACATCCCTAAGTGAAAATGTCCAAATTGGGCCCAAAGTGTCAGTATTTTGAGTGGCCACCATTATTTTCGAGCACTGCCTTAACCCTCTTGGGCATGGAGTGTACCAGAGCTTCACAGGTTGCCACTAGAGTCCTCTTTCACTCCTCCATGACGACATCACAAAGCTGGTGGATGTTAGAGACCTTGTGCTCCTCCACCTTCAATTTGAGGATGCCCCACAGATGCTCAACAGGGTTTAGGTCTGGAGACTTGCTTGGTCAGTCCATCATCTTTACCCTCTGCTTCTTTAGCAATGCAGCGGTCATCTTGGAGGTGTGTTTGGGGTCCTTATCATGTTGGAATACTGCCCTCTTTCCCATTATCCGAAGGGAGGGGATCATGCTCTGCTTCAGTATGTCACAGTACATGTTGGCATTCATGGCTCCCTCAATGAACTGTGGCTCCTGAGTGCCGGCAGCACTCATGCAGCCCCAGACCATGACATTCCACCACCATGCTTGACTGTAGACAAGACACACTTGTCTTTGTACTCCTCACCTGGTTGCCGCCATTCATGCTTGACACCATCTGAACCAAATACGTTTATCTTGGTCTCATAAGACCACAGGACATGGCTCCAGTAATCCATGTCCTTAGTCTGCTTGTCTTCAGCAAACTGTTTGCGAGCTTTCTTGTGCATCATCTTTAGAAGAGGCTTCCTTTTGGGACAACAGTCATGCAGACCAATTTGATGCAGTGTGCGGCGTATGGTCTGAGCACTGACAGGCTGACTCCCCCCAACCCTTCAACCTCTGCAGCAGTGCTGGCAGCACTCATATGTCTATCTCCCAAAGACAACCTCTGGATATGACGCTGAGCATGTGCACTCAACTTCTATGGTCGAACATGGCGAGGCCTGTTCTGAGTGGATCCTGTCCTGTTAAACTGCTGTATGGTCTTGGCCACTGTGCTGCAGCTCAGTCTCAAGGTCTTGACAATCTTTTTATAGTCTAGGCAATCTTTATGTAGAGCAGCAATTCTTTTTTCAGATCCTCAGAGAGTTGTTTGCCATGAGTTTGCCATGTTCATCCATCCATTTTTTATATCCTATCATTCACTAACAATTTATGTCTGCATGTGTGTAATATACACACATGTACACATAATTACTATTCTTCCATTGCACTGTGTTTGTTTTTCTTCTTTGAATTGAATGTCTAGTGATTCTGTTCCATAGTAATGTGTCTCCAACTGGTTTAGAATAAGAAATATGTGGGTAGACAATTCCCCTGTAAATCATTGAATTATACTTGCTACTTTGGATAGGTTCCTTCTCCAATGCCGCTGTATGGTATGAGGATCATCATCCATTATTATTAATAATTTAGTGCCTCATTATAGCCTGTAGTGGGACATCCAAAGTGCCCAAACTGTGTTGATAAATTATTTATGTGCATGCTTGGAGATCAAACTGACCAGGTAGGTGTGCCCCTTTGTGTACATGTAGGTACTGTCTGGTGTACATAGACATTCTTGTATGGGTTAGGTGGTACATCAGAAAACACCTGCCCATACGCCTTCAGTTTTTATCTACCAATTGATTTTAATTCCGATTTTTTATGTATATATTTTTTATGTATATATCATTAATTTATATATATATATATATATATATATATATATTTTTTTTAATATACAATTTTTATACATGCATCACGTTAATCCATTAGTTATTCTATGAATTGAAGTTCTGTCTTCTCAGGAGGCAATTGGGTCCCTATTGTCCTCCTGCTAGTGTTTGCCATATAGGTTTGCATCGGAACTGACTCTTGCCAGATGTATAAAGATGGATCAAACATCACATCTCTCCCTCTATAGGAAAGTGGTGCGTCCAGGAATATTTCGTTTTGATGAGTGGGTGGGTCCGTATCCTCCTTTGTGACCCATCAATCTCATCTCTAACCTTGGATGGTATGAGGTAAAGTCCCGCCTCTCACTCCAGGTCTATCCAGTTGGAGTGACACTAGTTGCGACCCGGAAGTGAAGTCAGTGGAATGCACTTCTGCCCGCACTTCTGGGTTAGGGAGCACTGTGTGAGTTCCACACCAACGTGGGACACTGGATGGAACAGACACAGAAAATATATACAGTAAATATCTACAATCGATGCTGCAAGGAGACTGCAAACTCCTACACCTCTAGATTTGTGGTAGGTGTGGGGTTAAGATTAAAGACACTGCTGAGTGTCAATGGAGATTGGTCCTGGGAGCTTGTTCAGCAACAAAGTATACATGCCATGTTGGAGAGACAGCTGCTGCTGATATAAATGACCTGGGCATATAAACTAAGAGCCGATGGTTTATTGTAGTGCATGTATATAGCAATCTATGGATTTAGATTGTGCATGTTTACCACTATGTCTAAGTGTATGGCCTATTGTATGTATGTATATAACAGCACAGTCGGATTGGGCGGGTGTGCTTTCCCCACCCTTAGGGCAGGGGCATCACCAGTAGGACCCAACATACCTATATGTATATATAGAAGGGGTAGGCTATTTGGTCTGTAGGCTCTGAGGAAGAGGGTTTGCCCTGGAAATGCATCAGCCTGGCCATATGGACACTGTCTGGTCTCCCTGCTGAGGTCGAGCTTCGAAATAGTCCTGGAGGCACTGTGTTCGCCTTTTAACTTTGTTGTGCCTTTTCAATTGCTCATCCTTGCATAAACTTTTTAAATGGTATTGCACTAGGTCTCTTGTTTTTGTATTCTTTAGTGCCTTTGGATGCCCATGATCCATGAGTGTGGAAAGCTACTCACATCTATTAAGAATTACTTAGCCTGTTTTGCATCATCTATTGGACCAATAGACCCGAGCGCAGGAGGATTGGTTGTTGTTTCCTTATTTGCCATGAGGTGCCATGTTGAACTTCCAATTACCAGTATGAGAAACTAAGAGCTATAACACCAAATGTAAAAAAAAGTACATATTACAGCGCACACATGACACTTACTCCTGCAAAGCTGATTAAAAGCATCTAAACATATATAGCAAAAAATGCAACATTATGTATATTGTGGTCTTACAGCAGCAGCATGTGTTTGTTACGGTGTTCCCCCCAAATATATATTTTTTGTATGTTGTAGTCCTGACCAGACCTTTTGGACTGTTGAACCCCATCCTCCCTCCTTACCCCCAATCAATGTCCACCTGATTCATGATATGAGTCCTCTGGTCTCCTATTAAGAGGAGCATTTGTTTCCATGGTTTAACCACTTGCCGACCGCCCGCCGCAGCGTGACAGCGGCAAGGTGGTTCATTATCGCAAAACGCTGCCAGGGGACGGTGGCCGCGTTCGCGCGCCATCGGCCCGTGCACTGTTGTTTGATTCATCACAGGACCGATCACTCTACACGGCCAGGCCAATGATTTTTGGCCTGGCCTTTCCGATCGATCCTGACAAATGACATTGCTCCTCTTCCTCTGTAATGTAAACAGAGGCAGAGGAAGTGAGCTCAACTTCCTCCCTGAAGCCCTTTTCAGTTTCAGCGAGGAAGAAGGAGCTTCAAAAACATGAGTTGCACCAACAGCACATTGACACCAGGTCACATAGGCACATTTAACCCTTTGATCGCCCCCTGATCGCCCCCAGTTAACCCTTTCACTCCCTGTCACCCCCTGTCACAGTGGCATATAGTGCAGCGATCTGATTTTTACTGATCACTGTACTTGTGACCCTTGTGCTACTAAATCAGTGTTAGGTTAGGTTACTAGTAGGCCTAGTTAGGTGTAAATACCCCCCCTTGCCCCCCAATAAAGTTTTTAATTCCCTTCATTGCCCCCTGTCACCTGTGATCACCATATAAGTGTCACGGGTGACGCTAGCTAGATATTTTTTTTTCAATCAGATTACCCGCCGTATATTATTTTATATACCTTTTATAGGTTTTAACCCCCAATCGCCTGGTGGTGACCCAGTTAGGTTTTAGTGTGCGTTAGGATTAACGTAAACGCCAGGCAGGGCCAGTTAGCGAGGTACTCTGACACACACGCACGCACATTAGATAGGTGTTAGATATTATTGTAGTATCTGATCAGATCAATATCTGCGATTTGATCAGATATATATTAGCGTCCCCACTAGATTAGGGTTCTAAAAAATGCAGCATTAGCGGGATCAGCCCAGATAACTTCTAGCACCTGCGATTAGCCCCTCCCCCCAGTCCAGCCCACCCAAGTGCAGGATCAATAGATCGCTGTCACTTACAAAACACAGAACACATATCTGCAGCCTTCGCAGAGATCCCGCCCGATCCCTGCGAATTCTGTCAGTGATTTTGGTAGCGTTTGAAACAGGCACTGACAACCAGGTGTGCTTTTTTACCTGTGAGTCACGCTAGTGTACATATCAAATTTAGAAAGTCCAAAATGTCTGGCCGCACGTACACTAGCGAAGAGGCCTACAATATGCTGAGTATGACAGATGAGAGCAATGGGGAAGTCTCACTGTCAGAATCAGGCTCAGCATATGAACCTGTAGACAGCAGCGGCACCCTGCCAGATAGCTCTGATGACAGAGTTGTGGTCCCTGCTAGAGTCAGGCGTACCAGACCCCGTTCTGCTGTCGCTGATGTGCACGAACCGCAGGGCTCTCGTATGCAGCAGAGAGCCAGTACTAGCGCCGCTACCCGTTCTGGTGACCTGGCAAGCACCAGCGGTCTAGTACATCCTGGTCGTGGACGAACCAGCACTGCAGTATCACGTGGTGACGTGGCGAGTCCCATAAGTGCAGTACAAGCTGGTGTGGCTAGCACAAGTAATGCCCTGCAGCCACGAAGAAGATAAACACAGGCCCGCAGAACCCATAGTGCCCTTCCTGACGTGCTTGCAAACCCTGATTGGCAACCCACCACTGATGCAGTGCCTGTACTTCCCCCATTCACTGCCCAACCCGGAATCACAGTGAATAAAGCTGATTTTACGACCATTGATTTTTATTCGCTGTATTTCACGGAAGATCTCTATAGATCTATAGTGGACCAAAGCAATTTATATGCTGGTCAATTCATCGCCACTAATCCCCATTTGACGCTTGCCAGAGACTGGAAACCAATCACGGTTCCAGAATTTAAGACCTTTCTGGGCCTTTCCTTCCTCATGGGCATAACTAAAAAAAACGTTGCGGTCATATTGGTCCACTGACCCAATTCACCATATGCCCGTGTTCTCTGCTTGCATGGCCAGGACACGATACGAGCAGATTTTGCGGTTCATGCACTTCAGTGGCAATGAACTCAGTCGTCCAGGGGTGACCCTGAATTTGACCGGCTCTACAAAATTCGGCCCCTCATAAACCACTTCCAGAAGTTTGCCGCACTTTTTATTCCCAACCAAGTTGTGTGCATGGACGAGTCCCTGGTTAAATTTTCTGGCCGTCTTGCTTTCAAGCAGTACGTCCCCAGCAAGCATACCAGATACAGGGTCAAACTCTATAAGCTCTGTGACAAGGCCACAGGCTATACACATAGTTTCATGGTTTATGAGGGCAAAGATAGTCACAAAGAGCCGGAAGGATGCCCAGACTACATAGGGATTGTGTGGAGCTTGGTGTCACCCTTATTCGGAAAGGGGTACCACTTGTACGTGGACAATTATTACACGAGCGTGCCACTTTTTAGTCACTTTTAATCACAGTTTGATCATCAGATTGGCGCATGTGGCACCGTACGACCTAATCGCCGGGGCTTCCCCAAACGGCTTGTAGATTCCCGTCTTAGTCGGGGAGAGAGAGCCTGCGCTAAGTGTAATAATTTGCTCGCAATGAAGTGGAGGGACAATCGGAATGTTTTCGTTCTGACCTCCCTTCATGCAGATACAACCGTCCAAATTTCTACGGTGACTGGTCTTGTGGAGAAACCCCTCTGTGTCCACGAATATAACCTAAATATGGGAGGGGTGGACCTCAATGACCAGTTACTGGTTACCTAATCACCCGTAAAGCTAGACGCTGGTACAAAAAAGTGTCTATATATCTTTTTCAATTGGCTTTGCTGAACGCTCATGTCTCATACAGAGCATCAGGACTGACAGCCCTCACAGCCCTTCTGTTTCCAGATGGTGCTGCACCCCCACTCCAGAATGTGAATGCAGTTAGCCGGCTGCATGGGAGGCTCTTTCCACGTGTCCTCCGTGGTAACCCAGGCCACAGAAAACCCCAAAAGAGATGTCGTGTCTGCAGACGACGCGGATACAGGCGTGACACCCGCACTTATTGTCCCACCTGTCCTGACCAGCCTGGTCTCTGTATTGATGAACAGTTTCTTTTTTTTTCTCTCTCTCTCTTGTTTTCTCTCTAATCTCTATTCTCTCTCTATTGGTAATATTTTGTATGCATACCTGTTTGTTACTGTTTTTTATCATGTTTTCTTTGCAGGTATGTCATTTTTCATGTTAATGCTTACCTGTAATGTTATATTGTTAATGTGTTTTATAATTTTTTCTTTTTAGCAGGTATGCAATTTTTTTATGTTACTGTGTTTTATTAATTGTTTATTCATTTTCAGGTACACCATTCAGCTGCAGCACTGATTTATTAATGGTGACAGCAAAAGCGTTTGCTGCCACCATTCATAAAGCAGCGACTCCAGCACTGTCGGCGGTGATTTCACCACCACAGTTAAAAAAGAGCAAATATACCGGAGCATAGGGGCAGTAGGTGGAAATTGGGGTGGATTGCCCCTATGCTCCGGTATATATTTTTTAAAAAGTGGCTATGCCCACCATTAGAAGTGGGATGATGAAGGGAGGTTTTCTAATGGCGGGCATACCCACCAATTGATTCTTTTTTTCATGAAGAAAAGAACATTACAATATATGCCCAACAAGGACCAGCGACATACTAGTATGTTGCTGGCCTTCTCAGGCTCTCCTGTCCCACTGGGGAATGCGAGAATGCAGCTGATGTTTCCGCCAGCTGACCATAGAGCGGATTGAAGACTAGAATGGCTCCAATCATCTCCATGGCCTAAGAAACCGGAGGCTACAAGTATTTTGTGACTTCAGTTTCGCCAAAACAGCGCCATTGGGAAATTGGAGAAGCATCCAATCACACAGATTTTGGTGTAGTCAGATGCTTTAAGGGCTGGGGAAAGATCTAGAGTTTAGTAGACCCCAAATTTAAAAAAAAAAAAATATGTGACAATACCTATTTTTATCATAGGGGATATTTAAAATCCCTGTGATAAAAATAAAAATGATAAAAAAAATTAAAGGGACAGTGTAAAAATAAAATTAAAAAGCAAAATGAATAATTAAAAAAAAAATGCACCCCTGGCCCCCCTGTGCACGCGAGCAAAGGTGGACGCAAGCGTCAGTCTCGTGTCGTATGTAAACAACAATTTCACCATGCATGTGAGGTATCAACGCGAACGTCAGATCGAGGGCAGTAATTCTAGCAGTAGACCTCCTCTGCATATTTAAAGTAGTAAGCTGTAAAGGCTTTTAAAGGCTTTTAAAAATGTATATAGTTTTTCACTGCATCGCGGGTTTGCGGCATTTTTAAAGCATGTCATGTTTGGTGTCTATGAGATCAACTTTTATATTTCACCAACAATTTTTGAAAAATTGTGTGAAAAAAATGTTTTTAACACCCACTATTTTAATCTGTAGGGCCTCTGCTTTAAAAAAATATATAATGTTTGGGGGTTCAAAGTAATTATCTATCAAAAAAAAAGTATTTTTTCATGTAAACAAAAAGTGTCAGAAAAGACTTGTTGGTTCAAGTGGTTAGAAGAGTGGGTGATGTTGGGCATTAAATGCCAAGACAGTTCAAATCCCCCCCCCCCCAAATGACACAATTTTGGAAAGTAGACACCCCAAGCTATTTTCTGAGAGGCATGTTGAGTCTATGGAATATTTTATTTGTTTGTCATAAGTGATTGAAAAATGACAACAAAAAAAAACTTACACAAAGTTGTCACTGAAATTATATATTGCTCACACATGCCATGGGTATGTGTGGAATTAAACCCCAAAATACATTCTGCTGCTTCTCCTGAGTACGAGGATACCCCATGTGTGAGACTTTTTGAGAGCCTATCCGCATACAGGACCCCGAAAACCAATCAATGCCTTCAGCATTTCTAAGGGCGAAAATTTATGCCTTCACTCCTCACCACCTCTCCAGGTTTCAGAGGCCATGAAATGCCCAGATAGCAAGAAACCCAAATGACCCCATTTTGGAAAGTAGACACCCCAAGCTATCTGCTGATAGCCATGTTGAGTCCATGGAATATTTTATATTTTGCCACAAGTTTCGGGGAAATTACATTTTTTTTTTTCACAAAGTTGTCACTAAATGATAAGTTACTTGAACATGCCATGGGTATATGTGAAATTACACCCCAAAATACATTCTGCTGCTTCTCCTGAATACCGGGATACCACATATGTGAGACTTTCTGGCAGTCTAGCCGTGTACAGGACCCCGAAATCCAATCACCGCCTCCAGGCTTTCTAAGTGCGTAAAAAGATGATTTTATTCCTCACTCCCTATCACAGTTTCAGAGGTCATGGAATGCCCAGATAGCACAAAACCCCCCCAAATGACCCCATTTTGGAAAGTAGACACCCCAAGCTATTTGCTAAGAGGCATGGTGCATATTTTGCAGCACTCGCTTGTATATCATTTCAGTGACAACTTTGTGTAATTTTTTTTCTTTTTTGGCATTTTTCAATCACTTCCTTGGGGTGTCTACTTTCCAAAATGGGGTCATTTGGGTTTTTTTTTTTGCTATCTGGGCATTTCATGGCCTCCGCAACTGTGATAGGTAGTGTGGGGTGAAGGCATAAATTATTGCCTTTAGAAATCCTGAAGACGGTGATTGGTTTTTGTGGTCCCGTACGCGGATAGGCTTCCAAAAAGACTCACACATGGGGTATCCCCGTACTCAGGAGAATCAGCAGAATGCATTTTGGGGTGAAATTCCACATATACCCATGGCATGTGTGAGCAATATATCATTTCAGTAACAAATTTGTGTACATTTTTTTTTTTTGGTCATTTTTCAATCACTTATGACAAAAAAAATAAAATATTCACTGTGCTCAGCATGCCTCTCAGCAAATTCCTTGGGGTGTCTACTTTCTAAAATGAGGTCATTTGGGGGGGGGGGGGGGGTTGTACTGTCCTTTCATTTTAGCACCTCAGGAAATGAGAGGCAGTCATAAAATAAAAGCTGCGGAAATTCCAGAAAATGTACCCTAATTTGTAGACGCTATAACTTTTGCGGACAGCAATAAATACACGCTAATTGACTTTTTTTTTACCCGAAACATGTGGCTAAATGCATTTTGGCAAAAATTTATGACTAAAATTTAGTTTATTGCATTTTTGTAATAACATAAAGTTGAAAATATAATTTTGTTTTCAAAATTTTCGTTCTTTTTTTGTTTATATCGCAAAAAATAAAAAAGTGCAGTGGTGAACAAATACCACCAAAAGAAAGCTCTATTTGTGGGGAAAAAAGGACGCAAATTTTGTTTGGGTACTGCATTGCACGACTGCGCAATTACCAGTTAAAGCGGTGCAGTGCCAAATTGAAAAAAAGTGCTCCAGTCCTAAAGCTGGAAATCCTTCCGGGGCTGAAGTGGTTAAGAGATAGGATTATTTACTTCAATGTTAGTGTATGAACCCACTAGAAAATCGGGGTACTAGAAAAGCAGTAAGTGGGCTTAAGCACTTCATGGCCATTTAGTGTGACCAAACCCCCATAATGTTGCATTATTTGCTATATATGTTTAGGTGCTTTTAAATCATGTGTCATGTGTGCACTGTAATATGTACTTTGTTGTCTATTGTGGTCTTACAGCAGCACCATGTGTTTGTTAGGGTGTTCCCCCCAAATATATATTTTTTGTATGTTTTGCTCCTGACCAGACCTTTTGGGCTGGTGAACCTCATCCTCCCTCATTACCCCGAATCAGTGTCCACCTGATCCATGGTATGAGTCCTCTGGTCTCCCATAAAGAGGAGTGTTTGCTTTCATGGTTTAAGAGATAGGATAATTCATTCCAAGGTTAGTGTAGGAACCCACTGGAAAATTGGGGGACTTTGAAGCAGTTAGTGGGCTTAAGCACTTCATGGCCATTTAGTGTGACCAAATCCCCATAATGTTGCATTATTTGCTATATATGTGTAGATGCTTTTAAACAGCTTTGCAGGAGTAAGTGTCATGTGTTCACTGTAATATATACTTTTTTGTCTATTGTGGGCTTACAGCAGCACCATGCATTTGTTAGGGTGTTCCCCCCAAATATGTATTTTTTAACACCAAATTTAACACACCTGCTCCCCATTCACACCCGAGACCTAACAAGTAACATGACACTAGGGAGGGAAAATGGCTAATTGGGCCAAATTTGGACCTTTTCTCTTAGGGGTGTACTCACTTTTGTTGCCAGCGGGTTAGACATTAATGGCTGTGTGCTGAGTTATTTTGAAGGGACAGCAAATTTACACTGTTATACAAGCTGTTCACTCACTACTTTACATTGTAGCAAAATGTCATTTCTTCAGTGTTGTCACATGAAAAGATAGAATAAAATATTTACAAAAATGTAAGGGCTGTACTCAGTTATGTGAGATACTGTATGTATGTACAGCAAGCAAGTCTGATTTATCAAATACACAGAGAATGTTTGATTAACTCAAAAAAAAGTTGGGTTCAATCTTTCAACCACGTGCAAAGCAAAATGTTGTTTTGTGCATAATTAGCTATCCAAAGGGCATATAACTTCACCTTTTCATTAAGTTATGTGACCATGCTCTGTTTCTTTAGTAAATTATACCATATACTTAAATTGAGAGACAAAATAAACACAATAGCAGTGCAAGGAAGAAAGTTATGCTATATATACAAATAAAAATTCTAAACATTGAAAAAACGTCATCAAAGTACTATAGATGTGTGTAAAAGGTCCATCCTTCTATCCCCATGCTGCACCCTCTTATCCTGCATTTGTTGGCAATTCCTGAAACATGGCAGTTTGAATTTTCTTTGCTAATACAGCGGCCATCACAACTGTTGTTGTCAAAAATGGGCCTTGTGGCACATTGTTTATTAACAATGTTTAGACATGTGATTTGGAAATACAAACTAACATTGTTACTTTTGTATTTTATTCAACTGAAGGTCAAAGGGAAGAGCTTGTATCTGCATATTATGTCAGTTAAAACAACCTTACAAGTAAAAATAAATAGATAACATTTAAATTGGTTCCTAATTAATGCCTTATTACCCTTTTGTTTACTCTAATCAGCCTTAATTAACTTTATCTTCTTCTTGCCTGCAATTTTCCTGCTGATTTTTTTGTTTATTTCTATTTTTTCCAATTATTAACATTAAAAAAATAGTTTGTATAAAAACAACTTTGTAATACAGTATAATAGTTTAGTATAATTTTAAAATGACAAACTATAGATTAAAAAGGAATACTTTTTAACTGCTGCAGTAACATTTTTTTTTAAATTAGCACTGATCTAAGTAGAAAAAAATGTATTTTTGCTTTGTTTTTGTCTATGGATTGCATAAAAGAAAACCATTTTTCAAGACAATGTTACAGAAGGAAGCCTTGTTTGTCTTAACCCCTTCCTTACCGGGCCATTTCTGACACTCCTCTCCTACATGTAAAAATCATAATTTTTTTGCTAGAAAAATACTCAGAACCCCCAAACATTATATATGTTTTTTTAGCAGGTACTCTAGGGAATAAAATGGCAATCATTGCAACTTTTTATATCACACGATATTTGCGCAGGAATTTTTCAAGCGCGTTTTTTTGGAAAAGAAACAGTTTAGTGAATTAAAAAAATACAAAACAGTAAAGTTAGCCCAATTTTTTTGTATGTTGTAAAAGAGGATGTTACGCCGAGTAAATTGATACCCAACATGTCATGCTTTAACATTGCGAACACTCGTGGAATTGCGCCAAACTTTGGTACTTAAAAATCTCCATAGGCGACGCTTTAAATTTTTTACAGGTTACATGTTTAGGGTTACAGAGGAGGTCTAGTGCTACAATTATTGCTCTCACTCTAACGTACGCGGCGATACCTCACATGTGTGGTTTGAACACCGGTTACATATGTGGGCGGGGCTTACGTATGCGTTCGCTTCTGCGTGCGAGCACGCGGGGACGGGGGGACTTTAATTTTTTTTTTGTTATTATTATTTATTTTACTTTTATTTTTTTATTTTTACACTGTGTTTTTAATTTTTTTTTTTGATCACTTTTATTCCTATTACAAGGAATGTAAACATCCCTTGTAATAGGAATGGTACGTGACAGGTACTCTTTATGGAGAGATGGTGGGGTCAATATGACCTCACATCTCTCCTGCAGGCTGGAAAGACTGAGATCAGAAAAAAAATTCCGATCCCAGCCTTTCCAGCCGTGATCACGGCTTTGTTTACTAAAGCCGGGCCGGGCGTGATGTCATAACATCGCGCCCGGTTCTCCGAGGGTCATAGAGATGACTGGTGACCAGATGGTCATCAGTCATCTCCCTGACGACACTCCAGCGGCGACGGATCTCTTCTCCCTGCCGCCGATCGTACGGGCAGCACGGGAGAAGCACCGAATGGCAGCGGGAGGGGGGGGAGTCCCCTCCCGCTGCCTACAAGAACGATCAAGCGGCTGTACTGCCGCTATGATCATTCTTGTGGTGTACAGAATCGCCAGCTGAAAAAAATGATATCTGAATGGTGCCTCTAGCTGCTGGCACCATTCAGATATTACCCCTCAAAGTCTAGGATGTCCATGGACATCCTACCGGCGGGAAGGGGTTAAAAAAACATATGCATTTTTATTTTACGAAAATACAAAGTCATTGCTGATTAAATCAGCCCAAATCAGAAATGTAGAAATTGCATTGGGCCATGCCAGTTAATTGTCTCTGATCAAGTTTCAGTTAGCCAGAAATGCCAGAATTCTTGATGTCGTGACTTACTAAAAACGTACTAAGCGGTTGATTTACTAAAGACAAATAGACTGTGCACTTTGCAAGTGCAATTGCTCCAGAGCTTAGTAAATGAGGAGGAGCTCTGCTGACTTCCATCATCCAATCATGTGCAAGCAAAAATGCATTTTTTATTTTCCTTGCATTTGATTGGGTATTCTTTGTAAAGTGAAGTTTTAATTCATTTACTTAGCTCTGGTGCAGCTGCACTTGCAAACCACGCATATTTTCCTTTAGTAACTCTATCCCACAAACAGTAAAATACATTTGAAGAAAGTATCATTTTTACCATTTTAAGTCAGGTTAAAAAACAACATTAAGCCTGGGTTCACATATATGCAAGCACAGATATCGCATGTGATTCGCACCCACATTGTTGTGCCGATCAAATGCGATGTATGTGCAATGCAAGTTCAGACATACAGTTTGTATGGCTGAACTCACATTGGATTCGCAAAAAAAAACCTCCCAAAGCTGTGGGCATCTTGCTTGGTATGGTTAAGTAGGAAGGCACAGGGTGAAAGCTTATGGCTCCCCCATTTGCTAGCCATACGAGGCTGCATGCTTGCATAAGAGTCTAGCATGAATTTTGAGAGGGATCCCTGGCAAAAAAAAAAAAGAACAAAACAGCACGAGGTCCCCCTCAAAATCCATACAAGACCCTTGTTCTTGATAAAGCTCTTGTATAAATTTGGAGGGGGACCAATATTATAAAATGTTTGTTCCCTCAAAATTCACACTAGAAGCTTATCCAATGCCCTCAACATTTGGGGCCTTACCTTGTGTGGGGAGGCACAAACCACCCCACTGCAAAGCATGTTTTACCCATGTTAATGGGGACAAGGGCCTTATCCCTACATACCTGGCTCGGTGGGTATTGAGGGTCTTGGAAGGAGACTTTGTACTCTTTTAAATCTGGAAGCCACCTTTAAAAGAAGGAGGCTCCAGATAACTATCCATCCTTCTGAGTTAATGCATAAGATGTACATAGAACCTCTTTTTGGGTCTCATGCACACAGCCAGACAGTCAGATACTACAGTTGTATGCCTGTAACCACAAATCTAGGTAGTTTCACATGTACAGGGACAGATGAGTGGCCCTGGATGTGGCTATACACCAACACCTGACTCCCAGGCACGAAAAACACTGAATTCTTGCAAAGTATGCCCGAATGCATCCATTTGCAGTGGCCCTTGCTTATTCACATAAAAGTGTTAAAGCTCTTTGACCCAAACCCCAGCTAACCCCTAATTATAGGACCATTTGTTCCAAACTAAATGCAGATGTTCCAGGCTTTTCAGCTACTATCAATGCAATGTATGGAAACTATAGCTTAGGGCTTGGGGTCCAATGGGACAGTATAGCCCAGAAGGTTATGGTGAGAAATGGTTAAAGCCAATCTGTAGCATGGATCATATATCTTAATCCATCGCATATGCAAAAAATAGTAGGGTTATTTCCTATGTCAGGATAGTGGGTGGAGCCATGCATATTATCTTTATTTACCTCAATATCCAACACTACATCCAGTACCACTGATGTATGCACACTAAAATAAACACTTTTTACCTCTTCTATCTAGATGAAAATGGACCTTTCACTGAAAACAAAAATGAATCATAAATATTGCAAACTCCAGACAGAAATACATGACACAATTTATTGCAATTCTTTATTGATTAATACATTATTGCCCTATATTAGTGTAGGTACCTGTGTTTGATTGACGATCAGGCTTTTATAATCCCCTGTACAGCAATACTCAGACTGGGTGACAGAGAAACAGAACAAGGAGCCAATCAGTTCAGGACAACGGACATGCTAATTGAATAAGAGAGCAGAGTGACAGAGAAAAGAGCTCATCAGTCTGTTTTTTCACCTTTCACTGTTCAGTCGCAGTTCAGGGAAGAGACAAGACCCATAAGTGTTACTTAACTGCAGCAGAGAAATACAAGGCTAGATGTGATGCATGGCAGAGTGATGCAAATCTCATAAATGGATGTACAGAAATACAAATCCTTTGCTAGAGTTTGGCCCACCCTTTGCAGCTATAACAGCTTCAGCTCTTCTGGGAAAGCTGTCCACAAGGTTTAGGAGTGTGTCTATGGGAATCTTTGACCATTTGGTTGAACTGGATGGACTTGTGTCTTTTTTCAACCTGACTAACTATGTAACTATGTAACCATTCTTCAAAAAGCGCATTTGTGAGGTCAGGCATTGATGTGGACGAGAAGGCATGGCTCATCCCAAAGGTGTTCTATTGGGTTGAGGTCAGGACTCTGTGCGGGCCAGTCAAGTTCCTCCACCCCAAACTCACTCATCCATGTCTTTATGGACCTTGCTTTGTGCACTGCTCCAAATCATTTGGTGGAGGGGGGATTATGGTAAGGTTGTTTTTGAGGGGTTGGGCTTGGCCCCTTAGTTCCAGTGAAGGAAACTCTTAAGGCATTAGCATACCAAGACATTTTAGACAAGTTCATGCTCCAACTTTGTGGGAACAAATTGGGGATAGTCCCTTCCTGTTCCAACATGACTGTGCACCAGTGCACAAGCATGATTGTTGGGGGGGCGCATGCGCGGCGCGATCCGGAGCGGTTCTATGTGACAGGAGCTCCGGCGGGCATAGAGAGCCACGATCACCCCCACAGCGCCTAGGATCACCGACACAGAATTTTATTAAGGCGATCCGCTGTGGGGCCACACAGTGCATGCCGACAGGCAAGAGAGGAGGCGGGGGACGGCCGCATTCTCACAATCTCACCCACTACCTCCTGCGCTCTACACAGAAGAAGAAGAAGATGGCGCTGAGCAGCTCTAAGGCCCAGGCTTCTAACACTACCTCCAAAATACAGCAGCAGCAACTGCAGCAACAACAAAAATCCACAGAGAACTGTGAGTATGCTGCCCCTCTGACTAAAGCAGATTTAGATGCCAGTCTTTCTCTGATTTATGACAAACTGGCTGATAAATTCCAAACAGAAATCACAAAGGCCACTAATGCCCTCACACAGGAAATCACTTCACTGGGAGGCCGCACTGACAAATTAGAAGCAAAGCATGACGAACTCCTCCTGGCACATAACAATCTTAGAAAAGATTTTGAGACACTCTCTGACAACTTTGATCATGCGCAAATGCAATTAGAGGATTTAGATAATCGAAATAGACGTCATAATTTGCGCATAAGAGGAGTTCCGGAAACAATCACCGAGCTAATACCCGCCATGACAAAAGTTTTTTCAAATCTCCTCCCAGACAAAACCGCATCGGACTTTGTGTGCGACAGAATCCATAGAGCCCTGCGACCTAAACCCCCTCCAGATAAACCTCCAAGAGACATTGTCTTATGCTTAAAAGACTATCTGGTCAAAGAAGATATTCTCCGTGCGTCCAGATCAACCCAGAGGATTGAGTTTGAGGGGGTTAGACTTCAGATTTACCCAGATTTATCTCAGGCCACCCTAGAAAGAAGACGTGGTATGCGCGAAGTGACTTCAATTTTACAATCTGCCAACATACGTTACAGATGGGGCTTTCCTTTCAAGCTCACAGTACTACATAACGGAGCTTCGCATACAATCTTTAATTTGATGGAGGGTAAAGATCTCCTATACAAATTGGGCCTTTTGGAACAGGAACAGCCTCCTAGATCTGCTCCCACTCCCAGACCATCTCCCATCTGGAATACTCCAGCCTCTCGCAACGCACAGAGAAGATGGCGCCAACCCTTTGCAAATCAGGATAATTAACATACCACCACCATCACAAAAACTTTACATTTTATTATTTGATTAACTGCACTTATAAACTCTCCCAGTAGATGGCGTGGTTCTACTAGAATTCCCTCATTCAGAGTTCAAGTCATCTCACTTATTTTATTTGAACCCTTTTTTTTTTCTTTTCCTTGTCTCTTTTCTCTCACTCCTCCATTAGGTGGATGGCTCTACATCTCAATTTCAGGACAATTCACGTCTCTACAAGTGCAATCTTCATATCCACAGTTGATCATTCTTCATTTACGTCACTCCACCAGGTTTTTGTGAGATAAGTAACTGAAATTATCATACCCCTTGAAACATCCTTGTATTGACTTACCTGCATCTCTCCTTAAGGAGTATTTTTCTATTCCTCACACTCAAGGATGTGGTTATTCAGATAAATTGCTTATTTTCTATCCTCTGACATTTTTTTTTTTCCCAGGTAATTTTGTGACTATTCCTCACTACCCAGGCGCTTTTTCTATCTTGTTCAATACAAGCACAGGACTTTAATACTTAGTTTATAGTTGTTCTCATTTTAAACTAAGAGCCTGACTGATCAACTGTTGCTTCTGCTTGAGTAATTTTTCAGGAAATGTTCCCGTTATAACAATAACACAAATGTAAACTGTCCCTGACGTTATTATTCCACATAACTCTCTCATTTTTACTACATTTATTATTTGTGGCTTCTCTGCAGTCGCATGATTGTTCCCCCACTTGGCCACAGAGCCCTGCACTCCCTTTGTGAGCTAGGCCTGTTGGACAAGTTTTGGACAGTTTGTCCATTGGTTGTATTTTGTTTGTCCGCCTCTTATTGGATGTCGGACCCCCAAGTTCCTCCCGTAGGAGTTATATTTCTTCATGTTTATTTTACTATTGAATTATTTTTTTTTGGAAGGTCTAAAACTTACTTACCTTTACTGCAGATATTCAATAATGCTATTGATGCATGTTCAATGTTTGTATTTTTCACTAAGTGTGTGGTCTCGGTGTGGTGGTGTTCTGATTCTGTCCTACCTGCCCTAAATTTTTTCCTCAAATATATAAATTTACTATCTTACCACTTGGAGGTGGCCCTCTCCCATTAGATAGATGGAGAGGCCCCCTCTTTATCCCCTAATTTCCATAATACTAACTTTTCCATTTAATATCCATGATGGGTATAAAGATTTTATCCCACAATGTACAGGGATTTAACTCCCCGCATAAGAGAAGAAAGGCGTTCCGCCATTATAAAAGATTAGGTGCGGATATTATCCTGATGCAGGAAACGCACTTCTCCTCTTCGGGACACCCTAAATTTTTCGATAAATCATTTGGGCAGTGTTTCTTCACCACTCACGCTGACAAAACAAGAGGAGCTGCAATTTTCATACGTAACACGATTATTTTGGACGTGCATAAAATATACAAAGATAAGGAAAGTCGCTATATTATTATAAAAGGTACCATTAGTGGCAAATCGACCACCATTGCCTCAATTTACGCACCTAATGAGACTCATGCCAAATTTTTTTCTGAATTCTTTAACACTCTAGCTAACTATATATCTCCTCATATGATTATTGGAGGGGATTTCAATCTAGCAGCCAACCCCACAATGGATAGAAGTTATGTTTCTCCCTCTTCCAAAGCCTTTCCCAAATCTTTATCTCGCTCCCTTAACAATTTACAATTAATTGACTCTTGGAGAGCACACAACATAGGATGTAAATCATACACTTTCTTTTCCCACCCCCACAACTGTTACTCTAGACTAGACTACATCTTTTGCACCCCTATTCTTCTTGCAAACTCTTCAGCAGCGGAGATTCACCAATGTCCATGGTCAGACCACCAGATCGTCTCCTTTCACACATCTCAAATAGGATTAGCCCCCACTCCTTATAGATGGAGAATAAATGACTCTCTCTTATCCAACCCCGACAACGTAAATCATATTGACTCCCTTATCAAAGACTATTTCTCTATTAATGACAATAACGAAACCTCACCTTAGCTAACCTCTCTCTAATTCCCAAACCATTAAAGGACCACACACTCCCTAACAATCACCGCCCAATCTCGGTATTAAACAATGATTTGAAAATTTTTGGTAGGATGTTGGCTAACAGACTTGCCTCAGTAATCTCATCATTAATACATCTGGACCAAACTGGCTTCATCCCAGGCAGACACATCACTGACAATATTAGACTGACAACAAACATCATCCAAGATGCTAATCTCAAAGCTGTCCCAACCTGCTTATTGAGTTTAGATATTCACAAAGCTTTCGACAGTGTAGATTGGTCTTATTTACAATCCCTCCTACCAAAATTTGGCATTCCCGATAAATTTATTCACGGTTTTATGGCCTTATATAATTCCCCCCAAACTAGAATCAAACTACCGGGCTGCAACTCAGATTTTTTTACTTTGGGCAGAGGTACTAGGCAAGGCTGTCCATTATCCCCACTACTATTTGCCCTAGCAATTGAACCCCTTGCTTCTGCTATTAGAAATGATAGTATGATTAAGGGATATATGAAAGGCCAGACTGAATTCAAAACTTCCCTCTATGCAGATGATGTTCTACTCTTCCTTACGGATCCTTTAAACTCAATCCCACCTCTAATTAACACACTCAATAAATTTCAATATGTATCAGGACTTGGTGTTAATCTCTCTAAGTGCTCAGCAATGGGAATCAATATTAACCAAGATCTTTCTGATACATTAATAACCAGATTTAAACTCAATTGGTGCTCCTCCTCTTTCAGGTACCTCGGAATATATATATCACCTTCATATAAAACCCTCTTTCAACACAACTACCCACCCCTCTTTTCCCTAATTTCTAATACTCTCAAACAGTGGTCCACATTTCATATCTCCTTTTTGGGTAGAATTTGTGCGATCAAGATGGCAATACTCCCCAAATTATTGTTTCTTTTTAGGGCCCTTCCTCTATTGATCCCTAAAAACAAAATAGATAAACTACAACGTATAATAAATAAATTTATTTGGGCTGGTGGCAAACCAAGATGCAGTAATGCGATGTTATTTAGATCCCAATCCCTAGGTGGTCTGGGACTACCTAACATCTGGCATTATTTCTTAACCGCAAGATTTGCCCAGATGGCCCAATGGCATACTAACCTCCCCAATATCCCTTGGATCACATTTGAACAGAAAGCCATATCCCCATATTTTTTAAAGGGTATATTATGGTCCCCCATTATCCCACTTAAGCATCTTCTTAAATGCAACACCATAGTTGCTCATTCACTACAACTCTGGCGAAAATTGTATTGTAAAGTTTCCGACTCTATAATCCTAAATCTCTCTAGCTCATCACTAACTTTTTCTTCAAAAACTAGTTCCACATTAATAAAAGAAGGTACCTCTCCGTAACTATAGACCATACTTCAAATAATTTCCCTTATTTCTATAATAAAAGACACTCGCTCATCTCTCTCCACTCCGGGTGGCACTCGGTTCAGAGCTTCCTCGGGTTCAGTGGCTTCCGGAGACCCTCAGATCCCAGTGGGTTCATTCTCCGATTACCCCCTTATCCTCTTTAATCAACTCTCCCCTGAGGCTTAAAAGCGGTCTCAACATCACTTACTCGTTGATACCACAACGTAAATTCTT
>BLSH010000980.1:47821-69868 GCA_018402905.1 Glandirana rugosa | reverse complement strand
GACAGCTCAGATAGTTCCAGTGCAGTGTAGCGAGACCGTGTCACTAATCTTAACATTAGTGTATAGCTAGAGTAGGGACATTTCAGATAGTGTCAGTGCAGTGAAAGTTGAACACTGTATATTTGATTGCATTACTGCAAGTTTAACGCCATTTACCTCTGTGCGTTACTGCCAGTTTAACTCCATATAGTTTTGTGCGTTACTGCAAGTTTAATGCCATTTACTATTGTGTGCGTTACTCCAAGTTTAATGTCATTTACTTCTGTGTGCATTACTGCCAGTTTAATGCCATATAGTTCTGTATGCGTTACTGCCAGTTTAACGCCATATAGTTTTGTGTGCATTACTGCCAGTTTAACGCCATATAGTTTTGTGCGTTACTGCAAGTTTAGCGACATTTACTGCTACGTGTGTTACTGCCAGTTTAACACCATATAGTTCTGTGTGCGTTACTGCCAGTTTAACGCCATATAGTTTTGTGTGTTACTGCCAGTTTAACGCCATTTACTTCTGTGTGCGTTACTGCCAGTATAACGCCATATAGTTTTAAGCGTTACTGCCAGTTTAACGCCATATAGTTCTGTGTGCATTACTGCCAGTTTAACGCCATATAGTTTTGTGTGCGTTACTGCCAGTTTAACACCATATAGTTTTGTGCATTACTGCAAGTTTAACGCCATTTACTTCTGTGTGCGTTACTGCCAGTTTAACGCCATATAGTTTTGTGTGCGTTACTGCCAGTTTAACACCATATCGTTTTGTGCATTTGTACAAAAAAGAGAAGGCTTTCTTGACCCCCAAGGCACCCAGGATCCCAGTAATGTACTACCTCCCCAAGATCCATAAGAATCTTGTTAATCCACCTGGAAGACCGATTATAAGCGGCATTGATTCAGTCACCTCTAGGGTGGGGAAGTACATTGATTTCTTAACTACAGCCCTTGGTCAAAAACACACCCTCCTTCTTGAAAGATACCAGAGATGTCATCCAACTCTTGGATCGAATACAGACACATGAGTTTGATCTCATGGCTACAGCTGATGTGGCATCCTTGTATACTAACATCCCCCACAGATTAGGGATGGAGGCCGTAGAATATTTCCTTTCTCATGATGACTCCCTGCCACAATCTCAAAAAAGATACCTCATTGATTTGCTGGAATATGCCACTAAACACAATTACTTCTGGTTTAACAACCAATTTTACAGACATGACAAAGGCGTGGCTATGGGCGCTAAGTTCTCCCCTAGCCTAGCGAACCTTTTCATGGCCAAGTGGGAGGAGGATGTCGTCTATAGGAACAAATGGCCCCAACTGATCCTATGGGCCAGGTATATAGACGACGTCCTCCTCCTCTGGAAAGGTACTGAGGAGGACCTGGAACAATTCCTCTCATTCCTCAATACGAATGACAGGGGCATCACCCTAGAGTTCGAAGCTAGTCAAACTAATCCACTTCCTGGACTTGGAGATCTCTATGGCTGGTGATACCCTTAAGACACGTACCTTCTTCAAACCTACAGACAGGAATGGCTATATTCCTACGGATAGTTGCCACCATAACGCATGGCTAAAGTCAGTACCTAGAAGTCAATTTCTCAGAATTAGGCGAAATTGCACGGATATTCAAGACTATGAGCTTCAAGCGAAGATCCTGAAAGATCGGTTTCTGGAGAAAGGATACAAGGAATCTTTGATCATCAGTGAAATTACAAGGGCTCAAGACACTGATAGAAGGACTCTAGTGTACCCACAGCCCAGACCACAAACTGAGAAGGACCAACAGCACAAATGGTCACTCTTCACAGCCTTCTCCACGCAACTTAGGAAATTACTTAACATTGTTCGGAGACACTGAGGCATCCTCCAGAATGACAGAGTCCTAGGCCCTCTTCTGCCTGAAACGGCCAAAGTCATTTTTAGGGGTGTCCCTGCGCTACGGCACAAGATAGCACCTAACATCTTGGACCCCCCTGTCAAACCAACTTTTTTCCACAACCTCAAAGGTTTCTACCCCTGCAGAAGATGCAGGGTGTGCAAACTGAACATATGCAAGGATAGGAAGATCCTGTCCTTCACTTCTACCACCACGCATACCACGTACAATATCAAACACTTCTGTACATGTGAGACTGAAAACGTTGTGTATATGATAACCTGCCCCTGCGGTAAATAATATATTGGGAGAACAATCAGAACGTTTTCTATAAGGGTAAACGAGCATATTACGAACATTATCAAAGGAAAGACCAATCACAGTGTGCCCAAACACTACCTAAGGGTACACGATAGGAACCCTAATGGCACTTTGTTCTCTGTGATTGACAGGTTTACTCCACATTGGAGAAGTAGTAATATCGTAAGTGGTGTCTCACAACAAGAAGTTTACTGGATCTATACGCTCAAAACTTTTACTCCTTATGGGTTAAATGTGGATTGGGATATAAATTCTTTTATTAACCGTTCATAAGTTCAAATATACTGTGTTAATTGTTTTTAAAGGAGTTTTCTATTGACTGTACTAATATACATCTTAATCCTTTGCTTAATATTGATACCTATAACTTATAGCCTTACCCATCTTTAGGGGCTTTGTCTTTGAATGTGTATGTACCCATAACACATGATTACATACACGATTATCTTCCAATCTACCTCTATATACAGCTCCAGAGACATGTCCCCGTTGGGGTCAATGGCCCCCCCCCCTTTTTTTGCACAAGACCCTCGATTTGTACAAAATCCTTTTACCAGTTATGGGTCTACAATTTTATTTTTTACGTTTTACAGATGCCTATTTAATCATTTTTTGTTTATATTTTTAATATTTAAAACGTCTCTATAAGGTTAATTCTCCTCTTGCTCCTGTCTCACGCATTGATTTTTAAGTGGTCCCTTTGCAGACACAAGGGTCTTTCGGATCGCATAGCAATCCCTTCCGCACAGGTTTTTTTACACCACAGACGTTCAGACCTTCGTCTGTACAATGGCGTGGTGCACTGGCCAATCACCATCCTGGTCCCTCCCCTGTCAGCAAAGCAGGTCCATATTTCTTGATCACGTCATTTCCGGCGGCATCTCTGCGACTCAGCACGGATCTGACGTCGCGCTTAACACGGGCAGTTACCGCCCACACCCCATTATTGTCAGGCGCGATACGGGCCGCTGCCGCCCTTACATCTTTCAAAGCACTTCTTAACCATTCTATGTATGATTGTAATCCCCAAAAGGGCGCGGTCTGACCCTGTATGCTCTTTTTCTCTTTTCTCTTTAGACAGATGTATTCCACCGCCCTATACAGCGGCCTCTGTATGCACGCTGAAGTACTTCCGGTTTGATACCGGAAGTATCTTGAAATGTCAAACGAACAATATATTCATTGGGGGTCAGGGACACAGTACAAACTTAAGACACAATCACCTATGAGTTACCACTAAAGGGCAATTGTGATCTAGGTTGGAGAGATCTTAGAGGTATATTGGAACCATTTTAATTACTCTTTAATTACTCTTTATTGCATCCTGGTTCACACCGGAAGTGCTTGTCTCCATGTCCGCCCATGACCTGAAGGCGGAAGTAGATTCACCCCTAATTAAAGGTGCACAAGGGCTATATAATCGGCAGCATCTCTTGGTATGGCAACCCCAGAGGACGTATTCTTATACGAAACGCGTCGGGTAGCCCACTACACTGAAATGCTGCTTGTGATTTTATGCTTGGAATATTTTATTTGACACTTTGTACCTGAAGGACTTTTTTATCGCTATTTAATAAATATACCTCATCATCTGGGGTTTTACACTATTCCGAGTCTTCTGTTATCCCCTCGGTTGCTCATCCATATTTTTGGACCATTGGTCAATTCTATCTACCCGGACACACTACTAAGAGGCATCTCCAGGACATCCTTGTCTTACAAGCAAGACTCACTCTACCGTCAAGGATTGTGTGACGTATTGCCCAACAGAAGGAAGACCTGCTGAGATCCAGAACCGATGCAAAGCCCTCTTCCATAGCTGGGAACACCTTGGACGAGATGAGATCTCCACGGCCAGGATCCCCTTGAGATGGTTCTATGCCTATATTCTACCGGTGTCTGGTAAGCCTCCATTTTACCTCCATTTGAGGATTTTACCTGCATCCTGAACAGTTTTGTCACATCACTTCCAATAAAGATTTTGCACACCTGATGTTTGCATTACTATTGACTGTCACGGACTCATCAGTATAATTTTATTCACGGAATTATTTTTACTTATATGGTTTGAGCGCTATATTATTGTTTGTACTATATTCGATTTTCAATGAGTTTGATTGAGATATAGCAGTTCACCTACGTTTACACACTCACTTGTATCACTATTTTGCCTTAGCGCAATATCACTTACACTATCGTTTTGTGCATTACTGCCAGTTTAATGCCATTTACTTCTGTGTGCGTTACTGTCAGTTTAACACCATATAGTTCTGTGTGTGTTACTGCCAGTTTATTGCCATGTAGTTTTGTGTTGGTTACTGCCAATTTAACGCTATGTAGTTTTGTGCATTACTGAAAGTTTAACACCATTTACTTCTGTGTGCGTTACTGCCAGTTTAATGCCATATAGTTTTGTGTGCGTTACTGCCAGTTTAACACCATATAGTTTTGTGCATTACTGCCAGTTTAACTCCATTTACTTCTGTGTGTGTTACTGCCTGTTTAATGCCATATAGTTTTGTGTGTGTTACTGCCAGTTTAACGCCATATAGTTTTGTGCGTTACTGCCAGTTTACCGCCATATATTTCTGTGTGCGTTACTGCAAGTTTAACGCCATTTTCTTCTGGGTGCGTTACTGCAAGTTTAACACCATATAGTTCTATGCGTATCTGTACATTTGACACATTATATTGCAGTATATTATAGTGTATCCCTGGAGTGTTTCTGTGTAGTGTGAGTACTCAAATTAAAGTACATCAAACACCACTTTACATTGATTAAAGTGCATCTACGTACAGATTTACATTTCTTCTTTAAATTTGCTAATATGCACCTCCCCCTCCCTCCCAATAATGTCTGGGAGGACAACAAGGAGAGGCAGATTTTCCCGTGGCACTGTAAGGGGGCCAGCAACAAATGTGTCCACAGGCAAAGGTAGACGTGGTGGTCAGTCCTCAGGCAGTGCATCATTTCCTGTTTAGTGAGTTTGCCCGTGCTATCCATCCACATCATGCAGAGGAGGTGGTTGACTGGCTTACTAAACCTTCCTCATCCTCTGTCACGCAAGCAGATACAAGTGTGCAGTCTCCTGCAGTTTCCAGAGTGTATAAACCTGCCTCCTTGTCTATATCTATTCCTGCCATAGCCCCAACATCAGTCATGGATGAGCCATCTCAGTTGACCACAGCGTCAGCCACTTGCTCCTTGATGATGCCCAGCCATTACTGGATTCAGATGTTGGTTCTGAGGTTAAGGATGACAGGAACATGAGCCTACAGAGAGGGGAGAACACTGGTAGACAAATTGGTATTCATGTTCCCCCAGCCACAGCGTATTTCCAAGTTGTGTCCAGTAGTAATGATGATGATGAAGATGGAGGAGATGAAGATAATGATGATGAGGTCACTGATTTGACCTGGGTGCCAGATAGAGCAGAGGAGGAAACTGAAGGTGAGGCGGCACAAACCCATGGAGGCCGACATCAAGAAAGAGTAGAGAGCAGGGGGGCGTGGCTAGCCGCAGAGAAGATGGACGCTCAATCCAAGAGCTCCGCCAGGCCACCCAGGATAACACGGCACAGCAGATACCTCCGCACACTACACCCGCCGCAAACACCTCTAGAGACCCTTCGGGTAGCAGGGACCATGACCCGCAAGAAAAAAGATATCCTGCAGGTCAAGAAACTGGCAAATTATTTCACACAGGGAGCGGGGAGGCTCCACCAAGATGGCGCCGGCCGGCTCCACACACGCGGCGAGGGAGCGGAACACAGAAAGAAACCCACCGGTCCGAAGATTAGACAAATGGGAAATCCAGACAGCGGTGACTCATCAGGTCATTCGTCACCCTCCACCCAGAGCCAGGCTAAATCCAAACCGAGGAGAGAAACGCAGGAGGAAGGCATGGAGGTAAGCCGCACAACGAACGAAGCCAGTCACATACCTGACAACAACCCAGACCCCATAGATGCCTTTCCTGCAACAGGCCAATCTATCTCAGACATCACCCTGAAGGGGATGCTGATCTCCCTGCGCATATCTCTACAGACAAACATAAGAGACTGCATGCATCAGTTCACACAAGAATTACATACTCTGGGGGACAGAGTAGCCCAAACGGAGGACACTTTAGGAGAAATCACATCCTCATTCAATTCTATGGTAGATGCCCACAACGAACAAGCAGAAGAAATAAAATGGCTGAAAGATAAACTTTCTGATATGGAAGATCGACTAGAAGGGAAAATTTGAAGATCAGGGGCATACCAGAAAGTGTACAACAGGACCAACTCCTAAGCTATGTAACAGGGCTATTCACTAAACTAGCCCCATCACTAACAAAAGAAGAGATGACAATAGACAGAATTCATAAACTTCCCAAGCCCTCATTCCTGGCTAATGACATACCCAGGGATGTCATAATGAAATTCCACCATTACAGAACGAAAGAGACGATCATGTCATCGTTTAAAAAAGCACTCAACCTACCTCCTACCTGGTGAATATACTAACCTACAACTGCTCCCAGATCTGTCAAGACATACGTTACAAAAAAGGAAAAATCTGGCCACAATCACGAAAGCCCTAAGAAATCATAATATTCCAAATCACTGGAAATACCCGGCAACTCTTTCAGCAACCTACAATGGCAATACAATTACTATGACGGCCCTAGAAGAAGGAATCCATGCCCTGCGAAACTGGGGGATACTACCCCACTCTCCTCAAAAGACTCCGCAAAACAACGTTAGCCCAACACATTTAGAGGAAGAGTGGACCTGGTGTCATGCAAACGCCCAGCCAAGCCCAGACCCACATCAGGAGGTATCTGAAACCAACTTCTAAAATTCAACACAAGCTTATCCCTGGCCTAAAGAGAACTTTTTCATTCATCTGGCCCCTACAAATAAGAACATCGTTCTAACTGTTCACGGATCGCTGTTTAGATCCTCTTTTTATTTCATCATGTTATCCTTCGAAGTACCAAATATTGTACCCGAAATCTGTATAAATCAGTCTATACCAAATTGCCAGCACCAGAACACAACACTATCCCCTTGCTGGATCAACAAAAATGAGTATCATATGTCTTTCGATTAATGCAAACGGTCTCAACCACCCAGCCAAGAGACTATCACTGTGGAAAGAAGCCACGAAACACGGGGCTGACATAGTATGTGCACAAGAGACCCACTTCCAGCAACAGAACCACCCAAGATGCACCCACAAGGACTACCCTCACACCTTTCTGGCAAACAGCATGCACAAAAACAAAGGAGTACTGATAGCATTCAAACATTCACTGGACTTTACCCTGAAAGAATACACAGCAGATCCAGAAGGAAGATTTCTCATAATTACATGCGACATCAACAATACCCCAATGACTGTGGTGACACTATATGCGCCCAATACGCATCAAGAAAGATTTCTCCGTAGACTCCTGAACGTGGTATCAAAATGTAAATATGGTCAGCTATTGATGTGTGGGGACTTCAACTTAGTGAACGATCGAAAGATGGACTCATCTTCCTTCAGCAGGAGGAGGGGCCCATTGCTGAGTTCTATGTTTCACAAGGAAGGTCTGTACGATGTCTGGAGGTGTCAGCATGCGCTAGAAAAGGACTACACGTTCTTCTCCTCCAGACACCGGTCATATTCCCGTATTGACATGATAATAACAGATTTTGGTTTACTGCAAAAGGCATCATCTTCCAAGATATTAGATATTACATGGTCAGATCATGCGGCAACACTAGTGTCCTTAAACAATTCTTGCTGCAAAAACACCACAAGGTTGTGGAGGTGTAATATTAAAACCCTACAGACCCCTAGCTGTAAAAGTCGAATGTCTCAGCTTCTCTGGGAATTTTTCCAAATCAATGAGCAATCAGTAAGCAACCCCTGGACCCTGTGGAACGCCCATAAGGCATTCATCAGAGGAATATGTATACAACAAAATTTGAGGTTAAAAAAAGAGTACAACTCAAAAATAAACAACCTATTAACAGAAATTCACTCTCTAGAATCCCAAAATAAGCAAGCCCCACAATATGGAAGGTCGGACAAAATTATAAATCTGAGAAATGCTCTACGAGCATTGCTTCTAGAACAATCAGACCACCACTTAAAAAAACTCAAACTCACCCACTACTCCCAAGCCAACAAAATGGGAAAATACTTAGCAAACAAAATAAAATTTAAACGAGCTAAAGAGAAAATTCAATACCTTCTACATCCCACCCACAAACACAAAATCACTCACCCTCAAGAGATAGCGAATGAATTTGCGAGATACTATGGGGACCTATACAACCTCAGAGAGGACCAAAACACCATCCAACCGTCCATAGCACAAATCCAATCTTTCCTAGACAAAATATCACTACCAAAACTAACAAGGGAACAAAGCCAAACTTTAAATGCACCCTTTACTCCACACGAAATCTCTAAGATAATCAAATCCCTCCCAAATGGAAAATCCCCGGGACCTGATGGTATGCCTAACGAATACTACAAAATACACCACGAATCCCTAACACCCCTCCTTTCTAAAGTCTTCAGTCTAGCAGCAGAATCATCTTCTCTTCCCCCGGAGATGCTGAGAGCCTATGTGATCACACTCCCTAAACCAGGGAAGGATCCCAATACACCCTCCAATTTTCGACCAATCTCACTCTTAAATTGCGATGTGAAAATTTATGCTAAACTATTAGCAAAAAGATTGATGCTGGTGTTGCCGCACCTGATCAAAAAAGACCAAACAGGATTTGTAACTGGGCGTCAAACTTCAGACGCCACCAGAAGGGTGATAAATGTAATTGATATGGCCGAACGAACTAGAACGCCTTCTCTGCTTCTAGCATTGAATGCAGAGAAGGCGTTCGACAGGGTACACTGGGGTTATATGTCACAGGTACTGACTAAGTTTGGTTTTGAGGGACTCATCAAATCTGCAATCTCTTCCTTATACTCAAACCCCTCGGCACAGGTCTACACCTCTGGTACACTATCAAATCCCTTCAATATAACAAATGGAACTAGACAAGAATGTCCCCTTTCGCCATCCATCTTTAATCTAATAATAGAACCCCTAGCTTAATCTATTAGGTCACATAACTCAATAGAAGGATTCAAAACACATAATTACCATCACACGATTAATCTGTTCGCAGATGATATCATTCTGATGCTCACGAACCCTCAATCTTCTATCTTAAAAGCACACCAAATTCTACAACAATTTAACGAAGTTTCTTATTATAAAGTCAATACATCCAAATCTATAATACTAGACCTTGGCATACACCCCAAAGTCAAACAATGCATCCAATCAATGCTCCCTTACTCTTGGAGCAAAGATGGGATAAAATACCTAGGAATAACTCTAACATCTAAAACATCCCAATTAATCAATGCAAACTTACCCCCCACTAATTTCCAAAATATCATCTGAAATGGAAAGAATATCCAAAATAGAACTCTCTTGGGGAGGAAGGATAGCCTCCTTCAAGATGAGTATTTTCCCCCAACTACTATACATCTTTCGCAACCTCCCAATCACTATCCCACATATATACTTCTCGAAAATCAACTCTGCAGTTACAAAATTCATTTGGCAAGCAAAAAGACCGAGATTCAATAAACAAATACTACATAAACACAGATCATTAGGAGGAGCAGGAATCCCTAACATCCCCGATTACTACAGAGCAGCACAACTAGCACCTTTAAAAGAATGGTGGAACACTGCTGACCCCCCACTGTGGAAGGAAATAGAACTAACCTCATCCCCTACCAGAGATCTACAGTGCTTTATCATTGTGGACCATTGGAGTCCCTGGAAACACACTCCCATACCAATCACTTTACAATCCACGCTGAAAGTGTGGAGATCTCTAGACCACACTTCCAAAGCTCATGACATATCCCACACAACCAGCCCCCCCACTTAAAATACTGAGTAAAATAATTCCCATGCTAAACACCTCTCATTGCATCTCAAAAGGGTTAACACAAATCCAACAGCTATACAGCAACCACATCCTAAAGACAACAAGTGCATTATTAGAGGAGTTCTACTTACCCCACACAGAAACATTCACTATTTCAAGAATTCTAAACTACCTAATCAAACACCCCTGGAAGAACATTAAAAGCAACACTAAAATGTGGACTTATCTTTAATCCAGTGTCAAACTGCAGAAAGATATTTCCACAATCTACAGAATTCTCCAAACAATGAAACTCCACAAAAAACACCTATGATGCACAAGTGGGAAAAAGACCTCAAACAGTCTTTCACACTTGATGAATGGGACCAAAGCCATACAATCCATACACAGCTCATCACACTGTGAAGTGCACTGGGAAATGTCCCTAAAGCTATGGAACAGATGGCACTACACTCCCTTCAGACTAGCCCAATTTTACCCGGACAAATCCCCAGCCTGCTGGAGGAACTGCAGATAAAGAGGAAACTTAATGCATATACTATGGGAGTGCCCAACACTCACAAGTTTTTGGACGCAAATCTTTCATCTACTAGCTAGATGTACTGGTTTTCTAATAGGTCCAAACCCAGGACTAGCTATCCTGAACCTGGGGGTGGACTTGTACCCCAAAGAACACTGGCAGATGGTAACACATATATTGGTAGCAGCAAGAACATTAATCCTAAAGAATTGGAAATCCACTCAAACCCCAAATGTTTCAGAGGTTAAAAACATGGTTGAATCCAATAGGTCACTTGAAAAAGCAATAGCGACTAATTCCCTAACACTGGATAAATTCCAAAATGCATGGAAGATATGGATATAACAAATGAGATAAATCACAAGAACCAAGGAATGGAGATGGTAGCTAGGCATAGTACACGATTGGGTACAATACAGGTGTTGTTTTTGTAAAATGGTTATAATAAAGGCATCGCAGCCCACATAACTACTGAACACTGTAACTTCCCATCAGAGCATGATATAGTATACACAAAGGTCAACATTTATCTGTACCAATAACATATAACAATAAGTAGTAAAATGGTTAACTCAACTGTTACTCACAAATCATCATGCATCATCCGACCTGTGCAATGTGATTATTGTATGCCATTGAATTTGCTTGTATGCCTTAATTATGTCCTTGTTTTGTTACAAAACCAATAAAAATTATTGTTCAAAAAAAAGAAAGAGTAGAGAGCAGCCACCCTATTCCATCACATTCTGCAGCTGTTATCTCCCGGCCCACTTCCCAAAGCTCAGTTGTCTGGGCCTTTTTCAGCACATCTGCAGCAGATCGCACTGTTGCTATCTGCAAACTGTGTCTCAGTCACATCAACCGTGACAAAAATACCGGCCATTTGGGTACAACATGCTTAACAAGGCATTTAACGTCCAACCACTCAGCCCGTTGGCAAGAGAACCTAAAAGTCACACAAAAGGGGCACAAATCTGTCCCTCCTCCTTACCCACTTCAGCCTGCCCCTGCTATACCGAGTCATGACCTCTCAGCAGCCTCCCCTGACATGGATGATGGTATAGCACAGGGTGTCCCAGGTTCTAGCAGCACATCTGCCAGCAACATACCACCATCTGTAGACTGTAGCCATTTTCTCTGGAAAAAAAAATACAGTCCCTGCCACCCACATGTCCAGCGTCTAAATGCAAGCTTGTCAAAGCTGTTGGCTCTCCAACTTCTGCCTTTCAGGCTGGTGGATTCTGCCCCCTTCCATGAATTTGCACAATGTGCTGTACCACAATGGTAGGTTCCCAGTTGCTACTACTTTTCACTAGAGTTGAGCGAACCCTAACTGTAAAGTTTGGGTCCGTACCGAACTTTGGGGTGTCTGTGACCCGGACCCGAACCCGGACATTTAAAAAAAAGTTTGGGTTCGGGTTCTGGGTTTGGGTATTTGATCATGCATGTTGAATAGCTGCAGGGCAGCCAATCAACAAGTGTTTCACTGGTTTGCCCTTAGAAGCCATCATTTTACAGTCATTTTTGTGCCGAAAAGTTTGGGTCCCCATTGACTTCAATGGGGTTCGGGGTAAAGTTCGGGTCAAGTTCAGTACCGAACCCAGACTTTTTCCTGAAGTTCGACCGAACCCACCGAACCTGAACATCCAGGTGTTCACTCAACTCGACTTTTCACGTAAGGCTGTTCTGCCTCTCTACCATGACATGGACGGGAATGTTCTGGCTACGTTGGGAAAGGCAGTCAGCCGCAAACGCCACCTTTCTGCTGAAACATGGTCCAGCGAGCATGGGCAGGGACAATATATTTTGTTCACAGCACACTGGGTAATGCTGCTTGCAACTCGGAAGGATGCAGGACAGGGCTCGATGCTGCAGCTTGTTGTGCCCCCACATCTCCATACAGCTGGTGGTGATGATGCCAGACCTGTGAGCTCTTCCCCCTCCTCCCCCTCATCCACCACCTCCATGCCCTAATCTGCAAAATTGTCCTATGAACATCAGGTACCCCCTATGCATTCAAAGGGCTATGCCATGCATGCAGTGCTTCAGCTGGTGTGTCTAGGGGACAGAAACCCTACCAGAACAGAGATTCTTGCAGCTCTGCAGGGACAGGCCCAGAGGTGGTTCACACCACGCCAGCTGGAGCCAGGAATGGTGGTGTGCGATAATGGCTCAAACTTCCTGCCCTTGCTTAGACAGGGAAAGTTGACACATGTGCCATGTCTGACACATGTCCTCAATTTGGTGGTGCAGCATTTCCTAAATACGTACGCCATTTCAGGTGGTCATACACAGCCAGTGCTTGGTTGGCTAAAATTCAGCGGGAATTCCCCCTGCCCGTAAACCGACTGATTTGTGACATGCCCACCAGGTGGAACTCTACTTTGGCAATGCTGCAGCGGCTATACATGCAGCAGAGGGCCATCAACGAGTACCTGTGCGAGTACATCATGACGACAGGCTCAGGCCACCTCAGCTTTTTTCTCTACGCCAATGGCTGATCATTAAGGATGCATGCGCTGTACTGTCACCATTTGAGGAGGCCACAAGGATGGTGAACCATGACAGTGCATGCATCAGTGACACAATCCTTGTTGTGTTCCTGCTGGAGCAGACTCTGCATGGCATTATGGACAGGACATTGGAGGCAGAGCAGCAGGAGGAAGAGGAGCACTTCCTTTCCTCTCAAGGCCTATTTTATCCAGACACCATTATTCCTATGTCACCAAACACACAGGAGGAGGGGGGGAGGATGAGGAGGAGGATTTTGGCAGTTTCGTAGGCTTCGAAGAAGAGGAAGACATACATCAATCTGTAAGTGATGGCTTTCCAACCCCAGGATGCTTGGGAGTAGTACGTAGCTGGGAGGAGGAAGTTCTAGATGCTGTCATCCTGAGTGACCCCGAGGAGTCTGCTTCTCAAGCCTCTGCAAATTTGAGGTGCATAGGCGACCTCATGGTTCAAAACCTGTGAAAGGACCCAAGAATATGTGGCATTAAGGAGAATGATCATTACTGGTTGGCAAACCTCCTTAACCACCGGTCTCAGAACTCATCCCGTCCCCACAGAGAGTGCAGAAGATTAAATCTCTTGAGGACAGGTTAAAAAGGATTTTATTGAACATTTTCCCGACTCAAGTTGGTTACAGTGTCGTGGAAAACTTAGTTTTGCATCTTCTGTTGGTCAAGAGAGGAGCGTTGGAGAAATCGTCCACCTAAGTGATGCATTTCAGAATTTTTTTAGTCCTCGCTGCCCAGGGCAGTCAGCTTCCACATCCCATCGACAGCGCCTGCATCACATGGTGGACGATTACCTCTGGGGCCAAAACAGAGATGGAGCTTTCCAGTTGACGATCCACTGGCTTACTGGGTCATGAGAATAGACCACTGGCCAGAACTTGCCCAGTATGCTATTGAGTTGTTGGGCTGCCCTGCATCCAGCGTGCTTTCAGAATGGGCATTCAGTGCTGCAAAAGGTTTCATTACTGATCATAGAACGCATCTGTCCACAGACTCCGTGGACCATTTGACTTTTATCAAAATGAATCAGTTCTGAATTACCAGCTATGAAGCCCCTGATGCCAATGTCACTGATTAAGTGTTTTTGGGATGTGGAATCTCTGCAGAACTTTGAGGCTGCCTAGCTTTGAGGGCGTTCAATCGTTTCATCTGGAAGAATGTTTTTGGTATAGGTTTCATGGGCACAATTAACACCCAAAGACCAATTTTTCAGCACCTGTTTGACAGGTGCATATCATTGCAATTTTTTTTGCCTTCATCAAGAGCACCTCTATAGGGTTATGGTGGGAAGGCGCCACCAACACCCAATGAGTAATTTTTCTGCACCTGTTTGACAGGTGCATATCATTGCAATTTTTTACAGCAAGGCCAATTCTTGCTTTCATCAAGAGTACCTCTATAGAGTTACGATGGGAAGGCGCCACCAACACCCAAATACCAATTTTTCTGCACCTATTTGACAGGTGCAAATCATTGTAATTTTTTTTACAGAAAGGCCCATTCTTGTCTTCATGAACAGCACCTCTATAGGGTTATGGTGTGAAGGCACCACCGACACCCAAAGCCCAATTTTTCTGCGAAAAAGAAGGAAGAAAGGAATTCAGGTGAATTAGAATATCAATCAAAGTCCAGGTGCTGGTCGAGTCCGTAATCCTCAGCGGTATGAAGTAGCAAGTAGTGACCGCACTGCAGCGCAGATGATGAGCATTAAACGTTAATTTTGAATTGCACAAAATGACACGAATGGCAGCCAGGCAGACAAAGGCTACAGCCACAGGCAAGGATGCACCCGTTACTTCTATCCAAAGTCAAAGTGACACCAGAATTTATCCAAAAAATCTCTAATGTTGTTCCAGTTGCACTACATTGGGGCCTCATCATACACACTGGCTCCCCAGCTGTTGCTGAGCAAAATAAAGGCAGCTTGCAGTGAAAATGTCATTTTTTTTGGCTTTATTAATGCAATTATTGCTGCAGCAGATTCTAGACATGGTAAAGATCTGCCACTTTACAGGTAGACTAAAGGCACTATATTGGAAGGAATTTTTCATTGTTATGCTTTCACTTTAAATATAAAAAAACACTGCTCATTTAACCACTTACCTACCGGAGCCCTTTTTTACATTTGTTGATTACAAGTTAAAAACATTTTTTTTTTGCTAGAAAATTACTTAGAACCCCCAAACATTATATTTTTTTTCAAACACCCTAGAGAATAAAATGGCGATCGTTGCAATACGTTTGTCACACGGTATTTGCGCAGCGGTCTTTCAAGCGTTTTTTTTTTTGGGAAAAATTTCACTTTTTTGAGTTAAAAAATAAGTCAACAGTAAAGTTAGCCCATTTTTTTTTTTGTATATTGTGAAAGAGGATATTACACCGAGTAAATAGATATCATACATAAATTGCGCACACTTGCAGAATGGCGACAAACTTTGGTGCATAAAAATCTCCAGAGGTGACGCTTTAAAATTTTTTAACAGTTGCCAATTTAGAGGTGCAGAGGAGGTCTTTTACTAGAACTATTGCTCACAATCTGGCGATCACGACGATACCTCACATGTGTGGTTTGAACACCGTTTTCATTTGGGTGCGTGACTTACGTATGCGTTTTCTTCGCTGTGCAAGCTCGTGGGGACGGTGGCGCTTTTTTTTAATTTATTTTATTTTTTTTTATTTTTTTCCTGTTCCTTTAAAAAAAAAAATCTGATCACTTAAATTGCTATCACAAGGAATGTAAACATCCCTTGTGATAGTAATAGGCGGTGACAGGTGCTCTTTATGGAGGGCTGGGGGGTCTAAAAGACCCCCACCCCTCCTTTTGCACTTCACAGTATTCAGATCACCAAAAATGGTGATTCTGAAAACTGTCATTTTTTTAAAATCGGCGCCACTGGGTGCCGAGTAAACTGGAAGTGACGTTGTGACGCCGCTTCCGGAATTTGACAAAGGAGACCTGATCGGAGCTGATTCCGGCTTCCTTCAGGTCTCCTTCTAGCCAGTGGGCATGCCAGATGAGCGCTCCGGTCTCCCGGTGGAACAGGAGGCCAGAAAAGAGCGACAGAAGGTGGCGGAAGGGGGGATGTCCCCTCCCGCCCCCGGGGATAACGACCGAGCGGCTCCCGAGCCGGATCAGCCATTATCGCTGGATAGCTGACCACCCGCTCTAAAAAACTGTACCAGCTGCAGGCTATATCCTGGTACCATCTACTTAAAGAGGCCGCCGTTTATTTAAGGGGATTCGCGGGAAGTGGTTAAAAATGACATTTTTAACAAGTTTTTTTGCTATTGTATGCCCAATTACTTCCATATAAGCCTTCAAAATGGGCACTTTTGATTTTTGACATTCGGGTCCCATTGACTTTAATGGGGTTCGTTATTCGGGTCAGAACTTTCGCAATGTTCGAAAGTTCTGGTGCGAACCCAAAAGTATACAGTCTATAAGCTCTTCAACAAGAGAACAAGAACCTTGTGCACGATTTGTGCAGGAAAAATCCCCTCTGGGACTTTCAGTGCAGAATCAATAAAAAAGGTTTGTTATTTCTAAAAGGTAAGTGCCAATTCTTATTTTACAGTATGAAGTAAAAACGGACGACAGAGAACTAAGGGAAAGCTAATAAATAGATTTCTGGGAGGGGGATAACTGAAGTTGTAAATATACAATATTAGGATATAGCAATTAGATATAGTACAGTGGCAGAACAGGTAATATAATATAATTCAAATTATATAGCAAAAGGTTGGCCAACAGTTGTGATATGACAGGGAGCTTTAAGTAACGGATAAGAAACAATCTGAAGATGCGCATTTTTGTTTGGGGTTTTTTTTTTGTGTGTTTGATGGGGTTGATTGGGGGGAATGTTTGCTTTCTCTCTTGTTTGTGTTATATGTTTTGTTTTATATTGAAAATAAAATAAAAAGTATATTAAAAATAAAATAAAAACAAAAGAGAGAAAAAAAATGGGTGACAGTCCAATAAAATTATTGTATATAACAAACAATATATGTAGAAAACAAGGGGAAAAAAGACAATCTCATTTATATACTGTACATCAATACCCTAGTACATCTAGGTATGCCCCAAGGGGCTGCCAGCATGATACTTGGTCAACTTAGGAGAAACTCTTGAATGAATCCAGACATGTTTCAGAAGATTTCCTTCTTCAGGGAATTTTATGAGTATGAAACATATCAAAAATTGTAATATGTTATAATCGGCTATTGTATATAGAAGTACACGTACAATCAATAACTCAGCTAATTAACGCTGGTAAGTTCTATTGGATGAGGCTGATTTGAGCTACCCCCTAACCAGTGGGCAAAGGGGGCACTGCATGGAGCCCCTGTGTGTCCATAGGGACCCCTGATGTAAAGGCAATAGCACCAGTGCATAGGGGGATGTTCTGTGAATGAAAATATTAAACATAAAGTTGGGACAGTACAGCAAAAAAGTAGTATGGAGAATGTCCTTAGGGGCCCCAAAGATCTCCTTTTGGACCTCCTGACATGCATTAATACCAACGTTAACAACCTCAAATTAACTATGTCTTATAGATCACCTTTCTTGGTGTCCTAAAGGACACTAATGGCCAAATCTCCAGTGAATTGTTCCACAAACCAACCACAGGAAACATGATTCTCTATGCTTCTAGTTTTCATCTTCAGTCCCTATTGGCATCCATCCCATATAGCCAATATTTGAGAGCGAGACGCAAATGCTCAGATAATAGATGCTGCCAAAAAGAGGCCAATATTCTTAAGACATGATTACTATAACGGGATTAGTCCAATACTGCTCTTAAAAAAAAATACAGACATGCGTTTAAACCATCACGGCACAACTTATTTTTCACTCACAAATACCCCCAAAAGGATAACACCACTACAATCATCACCAAATACTCTACACAGCACCAACAAGTAAAACATATCATCACTAAGTATTGGCGCATGTTAACAGCAGAGCCCCTTTGGGTCACTCTGTACCTGATCAACCAGTCATTACTTATAGGAGAGCCCCATCAGAGGGGGATAGACTCATTCATAATGAATTCCAGGCAATCAGGGGTGACAGTTGCAAAAGATTTGCCACTTTCCCCTGTGGGGCATGATCATATTGTAGGTTCATTGGCATGCATATACATATAAGACTACCCAATGGACAGACATTCCGTCCCAAGCACTATGAAAACTGTAAAACTCTGGGAGTGATATATTTGCTCACCTGTGAGTGTGACTGTTATTACGTTGGGAGAACCAAATTCGAATTTTGGAGACATATCTAACGACATGTGGTCAGTATACGGAAAAGAGTTTCAGAATTTCAGTACCTGTGGGCCGACATATGGCCCTAGTACATGGTGAATCCATTTCTAAGGTGTATTTTCTAACATTGGATCATATCCAATGCCAGGAGAGGCAACTTTAACATCCCAGGGGAGGCAACCTTAACAAGGTCCTCCTCCAAATGGAAGTTCACCCCCTGGCTTGAATGAAGCCTTCAACCTTAAGCCTTATTTACAGGGATTTACATCAGGAGGCTGTGAAATTAATCTGTAATCTGTCCAATAGCTCCCCCTTTCATCCTTTTGTTCCCTTAAGGTCTTCTGCCTCCTAGCCACCTATGATGTTATAGTCTACCATTGACTCAGCCCTTGTGTCTGTCAACTTGGAACTTGGCTGCAAGGTATTATTTTCCTGTTATTTCAACAAATTTTTTCTAGTCCATCTCCCTTTTTTTAGGCACATTCCTTCATGTTGTGGTTTTGTCAATTTTATATTCATTTTCATTCATTTTTTCATATTGTTTTGTTCTCCAGCTCACATATACATATTTTGTTCATCATTATCACTAATTTCCATAATTTTATATTATTTCTGGTTTGTTTTTGTTCTTTTCCCCACTGTGCATTCCTGCGTTATGGTGATTAATATGATATACCCTCATTATGATTAAGAATGTATATATGTTTACATAGTTGTGTGTCCTGTGTAATGGTTTGTAATGGTTTGGACTGTTGGGTGCTATTTCTTCACCAGGGGAGCCTGTGGTGGGCACGCTCTGTGTGCCAACGAACATGAAACAGCCTTCGCTGTCACAGTGGTTGGACCCCCTTTCTGGCTCCGGGTGGACATGGCGCACTGTGTCCATTTCCACCCTCCCTGCACCCCTCCTGACACAGGTCTACCTCAAGCATGCCTGCGGCGTGGTGCCACGTGATGTCCTACCTGCCTCAGTTCCAGTCACCGGGCATCCACTGGCGGGCTGGTTGGCATGGGTTACCCCATGCCACTTGATGGGAGAGTTCAACTCCTCCCTATTTTCATGGGTATATGTGCACTTATAAATACTGGTCACTGAGGCGATAACATGCCTCTATCTCCTGGGAACAAGTATATCACCCTGTTAGGCTACAACTTGTACTCTGCAAGGTATGCTAATATGTCCCCTTCTTTGCCATTGATTTTGGGGATTTATTATGTTTTATGGACGGATCTATATCACTTTGATCCATCCATCCATCTTATGTATGTGCCGTTTCTCCATATTTACCTGAGCTATTTTTTTGCTATACCGTCCAAACTTTATGTTTAATGTTTTCATTCATAGAACACCCCCCCATGCATTGGCACTGTTGCCTATACATCAAGGGTCCCTGTGGAGACACAGGGGGTCTACCCAGTGTCCCCCTTTGCCCATTGGTTGAGGGGTAGCAAACATCAGCTTCATCCAATAGAACTTACCTGTGTTCATTTGCTGATTTGTTGATTGTAAGTCTACTTCTATATAAAATAGCCAATTGTATTTATTTAAATATTCTTTAGTGTACGTTTATATACTCCCACAGTGGTTATAACAAAATTATAACAAAAATTATAACATGTTACAATTTTAGATATGTTTCATACCCAAAAAATCCTCTGAAGAAGGAAATCTCCCGAAATATGTCTGAATCCATTCAAGAGTTTCTCCCAAGTATCATGCTGGCAAACCCTTGGGGCATACCTTGATGTACTAGGAGATTGATGTATATAAATGAAATTTTCCCCTTGTTTTCTACATATATTGTTTGTTATATACAACAATTTTATTGGACTATTGCCCGTTTTTACTTCATACTGTAAAATAAAAATTGACATTTACCTTTTAGCAATAACAAACCTTTTTTCTTCATTCTGCCCTGAAAATCCCAGTGGGTTTTTTTCCTGTACAAATTGTGCACAAGGTTCTTTGAAGTTTGGGATGCTGGCAGTAATCTCTCATATTCCACCAGTTCATTACCTTGTGAATCAACAAGAGAATAGATAGTGCTATCATGCTCAAGGTTTTTCTGTGCCTCCAATCCAAAAAAAGGAGTTGTGGAAAAGTAAAACACACTGATGATCAATTTCTAATAATCAGTATTAATCTCACTAATTTAATCTGTGCCATCCCTTGCCAGATCTCATCTTTATTGGAAAAAAACGTTAATTCTTAACAAAGCACAGCTTACCAAGTATTTACGCAGGGCTTCATCTGAGATTTGTATGGCCTAGTTTGAGTGCCCTATTTGATCATTTCTTCCATTTGGTTAGTAAGACACTTTGATGCGTTTTAGCAGATAGTGTTACTACATATTTTCCTGTAAAATGCATGAAGTAATTCATGTGAAGTACAGTTGTAGAACATGGCAGGATTGCAAGGGTCAGTTACTACTTCTATGAATTGCTTTTGAATTTATTCAGGTTAGAAATGGAAGCTTTGGTGCAAGGGCATAACTGCAAAGGGTTGAGCAGGGATATGCAATTAGCGGACCTCCAGCTGTTGCAAAAGTCCCATGCCTCTGCCTCTGGGTGTCATGTTTGTGGCTGTCAGAGTCTTGCTATGCCTCATGGGACTTGTAGTTCTGCAACAGCTGGAGGTCCGCTAATTGCATATCACTAGCGTAGAGGCTTGTAGGAGCCGGCAGTATTAACTGTGACAAAATAAATCATTGATCTTAACATAAAGTATGCCTAAATCAAGGACATGTAGTAATAAAGCTGTCAGCATAGTCAGTACTCAGTACACTATAAAGGACCAGTACTGGAGATAAAAGGTATGACTGATGTAGTAGCAATAAAATGTTCCCCCATTTTATGGGACTTTAAAGGCAGATCAAAAAGTAATACAAGTAAAACAATAATCTTTATCACAAACGCGTCATAAAATGATATAAAAAATATATTTTTCTCAAATATCTTAGCATATAACATAGGTACATTGTTTACAATGATGAAACACAGAAAAATTGGTACAACAACTTAAAAAGCAGTGACTGTACAGGAGTATCCGACGTGTTTCAGAGACACTAGCTCCTTCTTCAGGGTTAGTTCTGCAGACAGTACCTTATTATCTACTGTAAAATCAGAATAATATCTTTAGAACGTATCACTGTACAAAGGTTAGAAATGTATGAATACATTGAGTGCATAATACTCACACATTGAACAATAAAGGTGAAAAGGTCAACCATATCATAAAAACATGTATTGTCACCCTCTCTTTGCTAACCCCCCACTCATAATACGTGAGTTACATAAGTATGTAAAGATTGGAAACATGTCACTATGCAAGATTTCTATAATAAGACTAAAATGTCATCTATTATTCCATGACAGACGTCTTGATTGGGACTTCTTCCTCGATCACAGAGACTTTGTGCAGCCTATGAGGACATGTCAGTGACGAAAAATTCAACAACATGGTTAAAAAGACACAAAGTAGTAACATTTGTTACATGGATACAATATACGATTCTATAAACTCTTTTTATATAAAAAATATAGTAAAATACTGCGCAAACACTATTTCTAATAACAAAATGAACATAAT
>BLSH010000980.1:33933-47622 GCA_018402905.1 Glandirana rugosa | reverse complement strand
CTCCAATTCAGTGCAGACCCCCCTTCAGTGAAGACCCCCTTCAGAACAGACTCCCCTTCAGTGCAGACCCCCCTTCACCCCTTCAGTACAGACCCCCCTTCATTGCAGACCCCAATTCAGTGCAGACCCATAATGCGCATAACTCATATCACATGCCCAGCGATGTATGTCCCTCCTCCTGTGTAGATGTATACAAAGAGGAGGGGAGGTGGATTCATTCCGCTCAGCTGAGACAGTGGGGACAGATCAGACAGCCCGCAGTGCGAGAGATGAGGATCGGTGCAGTGGCGTTCCCCTGGGCCCTGCTGACGGGTGTCACCCCTCAGACGGGTGTCACCTGGGTGTGGCCCACACCCCCCTATCGACACCACTGGCCACTATAGAGTCAAAGGCCTAAAGTCACGCAAGCTTGAAAGAGTGTAAATAGTTTTAAATCTAACTCTAGGTAATAGCTGAATACACAGTTAAAATGAAATTTGCTCAATGAGTCTTGTTGTCCAGGCATCCATGCAACACTGTATAGCTAAGTCAAGTCTGTGATCTCTCTGCAGCTAAGCAATATGCAGCACTGATTAATTTAACACCCTACATTTTCTTCTCCTGGTAACAATCTCCCTGTATTAGATTGCCAACACTGTGCAGGAAGCTTGCAGGTTTTTTTTACAGTGCTCTTTTTCCCTGTATCAGTCAGTGCTGAGTATTACAGCAGGCTAAAAAAAAGAGCTATATGTATTCGTTTTATAGAGATGTAGCCAATGCCTCCCTTAGAGATGGCTGGTAGTTGTGGTCCATCTGTCACTCTGCCCTCAATCACACAATTCTCCTTTCATCCGAATTCACTAAACAGGCTGGTACTTTGTTTTTGTTGTTTTATTGAGGGAATAACCTTGGATAGGGTAGGGACGACTGTGGCATGTCCAGTAGATTAGTATATAGGACCATTCTATATAAACCTCCGTATATACACTCATTCTTCCTCCAGCACTGACACTTGCTGACCGTTACACTCCTTCACTTCTCTCCTGCACGACACTTGCTTCTTCACTGTTAGGCCTGAAGGGAACTTTATCAAGCCTCCATTACATCTTTCTCCACCCTAGCTAGCACATGGTGAGGCCTGCACTTTGACAGCAGGACCTCTGGACACTGGTGGATCCTTTAGGGAGCCTTTCCTGTAGCCTCTCTGTTGCTCTCCTGCTCCCCTGTGCTGCTCCAGGATCTATCTTCACTCCTGGCTGCACCCGAGCCTCCAGGCCTCAAGGTCACCCCCCCAGACTGGGGGCTCCCGGGTGAGGCCTCAGCAACCTCTGCGACATCTCCACTCTTCCACCCAACACTCTCCTCCCCCAGCTGGGCAGACCACAGTATTTAAGGGGACCTGCCCCCTGCCAATCCAGGTTGGGGATTGGTCAGGGCTCCTTAACATACTTCAGAAAGTTACACCTCCTCTTCCATTCACTTTTTCCAGAATCTTCTGGACCCAAAAGGGAGGAGTAACCATAAGATGTTCCTTTCTGCAGTCTCCAGCTCTCCCTGGGCCACTCCCCTGCCCAGATCAAAACATTCAGGCCTGCACAATAGACAGGCCTGACTAAATTTGCTTCTCCTAGCAAAAATCTATCACAAAAGCCCCTATTTACTATGGGGCGCTACACTAACCCCCCCCCCCCCCCTAAACCTCAGCTGGTCCCCAACTGAGAAATTTAGAAAAATAGCTCTTGGGCCCAAGAGCAAGGGCATCCCAAAGTCAAAAAATAGGAAAATGGAAAAGGGAACAAACTTGGAGGGGAACATATGAATAAATAAGTACAAAAATAAATATACTGTCTGCACATTATTTACATTCCTAACTACCGCTCCCTGTAGCTAGCAACACATTTAATACACAATTACCGAGCCAGAGCACTTCTCCCAGGAGAAAAGTACTCTGCTTACACAGTAGTAGAAAGAAGTTTTGCCTCTTGCCGGAAGGGAATGAACAGCCGTCCCATTCCAAGGATCCTAAGAGAAGGAACAAGAACCACTAAACTACAACAAACTAAACAGCACACAGGTCAGCTGAAAGGGGGCTATGAACCTCCCAGCTGAGCAACAGTAAACCCAACACAATACATTGGTCTCCTTTTGCCACCTGTGTGATCTGTTGGTGAGGGGTTATATCCCATCAGCAGAAGCAATAAAGGAAGAAGAGAAAACATGTACATAAACAAATTGAGTTTTCTTAGAGTCCTAGATAGGAGGAACCCCTCCCTGGACACATAGGCTCTGAAGAATTTTTTTGAAAAGCCAGAACACACCTCACCCCAGAATTCTTTCAATGTATCAAGTCTCTGCCCTTGGACTCCAGCAGTCTCCAGTGAAAGCTATAGTCCTTCAACAGTCTCTTCAAATGTAGAAGCGTGGGTCAGGCAGTCTCATCCTGCTTTCCCCCTCTCCCTTGACGGAAATGGAGTAGCTTCTTGCAGGCTGGTTCGGTTTCACCACAAGGACCTTGTCTCCATAAATAGCACGCCCCAGGCCCCACTCCTCCTTTAACTCCGTAAAGCGGTTCCAGTGATTCCCTGCTGCCTCAGGGGTTCGGGGACAAGCAAATATTCCCATATCATCTCATCCTCCCACTCTCCTCTGGAGTTCTCTACGACATCCATTATATGGGGAGGGACATATGGAAATTCTAGGCCCCACTCCAAGGCAACTTTGCGTTGTACCTCCTGTTGGAACTGGGAAAGCCTGGGTAACTCTTTACCTTCCCTTTCCCCGGCCAGATCAGGGTGTCAGGGGATCTGATCACCTGTTGCTGGAAGGTACTTACCCTGGTCTGCGTAGTGGAGGGCCTATTAAGGAACAGCTGACTGTGGGTAATAGGGTTTCCTGCAGCCTCACCCATGTCCATCTCAGACTCTGGTCCTCTCCCGTCCTCTGATGGAGTTTCCAGCCTATGGGACCTTCCTGTCCCCCATTCTTCCTCATCTGGGCTTTCATCAGGGGACAACCATTCTACAAGTCTTTCAAGGGACCCAAACTCAGCTTGCAGTCTGGGAGGCTTCCTATCTCCTGGTTCCTCTTCCAGCTCACCAGAGGGTACCTCCCCCTCCTGCACTATCTCTGCTGGACAGGGAATGGCTATGAGCAGACCTATGGCCGGTCTTGCTGGGGATTCTAGTTCCTGATGGACAGTAATTACATGTCCTAGGCCTTCAGTCACAACAGTCCTTTCTTTCCTTTCCTCTTTGGTGTATGTGGGGGAGTCGCCAGGCCGCAACTCCTCCCTGCCTTAAACGAGGTGGCACCAGACCCACTCTGGCCTTCCGGGACTTCTCAGGCTGTGATGTGCAAAGTTCTGACCGTAGGTCCACATTGAAGTAGCATGGATCCTGCTGAATGTCCATCCACCGCATTAGTGGCTCTGACACGTACCTGGTGGTGGAGTCTGTCTTGTGCAGGAAGCAACCACTCTTACGGCTCTGATTCAGGAACCCCTGGTAGAGCAGACAAGAGGTTCGAGAGCACAGGGGGGCATGTGGGCTGGACTGGATCACTGGTTGTGGTGTGAAGGGTCTGGTAATGACTCGTGCAATCCGTGGAGTAGTGATGCAAGCTGGGGTCAGCAACTGGCTGGCAAGGCGGTACAGAGGGTGCAGGCGGAAGAGTAGTTGGGCACAGGCAGGGTCGTTAACAGGCGGGCAGCGAGGTACACAAAGGTCAGACAGAAGAGTCGTCATGGGCAAGCTGGGGGTCGGTGCAGGCAGGATTCAATCAAGGTCAGGCAAGCCGGGTCACGGGAACAAAAATCAGGATACAGGTGGCTTCAGAGACTACCACAAACGCTATAGAATGGACAGCATCTGCTGCAGGGTGCTGTCTGCTTAAATAGGCTGTTTGGCACCATTGCAAAAGCACAAAGGCCCACGCAGATGCGCACGGCGCATTTCCAAGCACAATTGTTTTCCTAACATTGCCCCCCCAAGGGGCAGCCTCCGGATGCCTCGCTGGGTACCACCCTCCTGGCAGTTTCTCTTGAAGGCTTGCATCAACTCAGCAGCATGGATGTTCACTTCAGGTTCCCAGGAACTCTCCTTGGGGCCATATCCCTTCTATTTTACCAGGTACTGGATTGTGTTGCCCTTCTTCCAGGAATCCAGAATGGCTTCAACCTAAAACTCCTCCTCTCCATTTATTAAAATTGGTTCTTGGTTTTGGTGGACCCTTCTTCTGTCCCGGGAAGGGGTCTGGGGGGACTGGCTTGAGTAAAGATACGTGGAAGACTGGGTGCACACATAAGGATGAAGGTAGGGCTAGTTCGCATGTCACCCTATTAACTCTTCTCTTCACCGGGAAGGGACCGACAAATCTGGGACCCAGCTTCCTTGATGGACAAGCCAGTTTCAAGTTCCTGGTGCCCAACCAGACCAAGTCACCCGGTTGTAATTCCAGCTCACCCCGCCTTTTCTTGTCGAAGGCTTCCTTACTGAGTTCCATAGTTCTGGAGAGTGTGTCCTGCAGGAGCTGGGTATTCTTCTTAAAGAAATCTAGGGTTTCCTGTACCGCTGGTACTGTGCTTTCCGGAGCCAAGCCAGGTAGAAAGGTTGGGTGGAAGCCGTAATTCGCTCAGAACGGGGACTGCTTGGTGGCCGAGTGGATGGTGTTGTTAAAGGCAAAATTTGGCCAGTGGCAGTAATGAGGCCCAGTCATCCTGCGAGAACAAGGAGAAACAACGCAGATATTGCTCCAGGGTCTGGTTCATTCTTTCAGTTTGGCCATTAATCTGGGGTGATAGGCTGAGGACAAGGACAATTCAATCTCTAAAGCCGAACACAGAGCCCTCCAGAACCTGGAGGTGAACTGGACCTGCAGTCCGGCACAATGCTGAGTGGTACTCCGTGGAGTCGGACAATTTCCCGGACAAAGATTTCTGCTGTTTCTGCGGCCGTGGGTGTGTCCTTCATGGGCAGAAAATAGGCCATCTTGGTCATGCGGTCCACGACCACAAAGATGGTGGTAAAGCCTTTAGATGGGGGTAGTTCCACAACAAAGTCCATCGCTATCCGGGTCCAAGGGCGTTCAGGTACAGGGAGTGAATTCAGGAGACCCTAAGCTTTGGCTTTGTCCATCTTGTTTTGTGCACAAATAGTGCACATTTTGATATATTTCCTGCAGTCATCTTCTGCCAGTGGCCACCAAAAGGAGCGTGAGAGCAGTTCAGCTGTTTTATGGGCTCCAAAGTGCCTTGCTAATTTATGATTGTGGCACAGTCCCAAGACAGCGGGGCATTGTTCCACCGGAACGAAGATTCGCTGACTGTACCACCATAGCCTGTCTTTAGCCAACAACCTGGGATCTAAGGGGCCGGTTGAGCCAGCAAGGGACCGTCTGACCATTGTGACAGCAGATCCTCCTGAGAGAGTAGGAAATTCCGAGGTGGGAGAATTGTATCCGGAGGAGCACAGTTGCCAGGATCGCTGAACATTCAGGAGAGGGCATACGGCTTTAAGTTTTTTGACCCTGGTCTGTAAGTCAAGTGAAATAGGAACCTTGAAAAGAAAAGTGCCCAATGAGCCTGACATGGTTTCGGTCTTTTGGCAGTTCTCAGATATTCCAGATTCTTGTGATCTGTATATATCAAGATAGGGTGTGTGGCCCCTTCAAGCAAGTATCGCCATTCTTCCAGTGCCCATTTAATTGCTAGGAGTTCTCTATCCCCCATGTCGTAGTTCTTCTCCGGGGCTGATAATTTTCAGGAGAAGAACACGACGGGATGGAGCAGAGCCTTGGAACCCTGTCTCTGGGAGAGAACTGCCCCCATGGCGGTCTCCGAAGCATCCACCTACAGGACGTAAGGCAAGGCCGGGTCGGAGTGCTTCAAGATGGGCGCTGCCGTGAATAGTCCCTTCAGAGTCTGAAAGGCTGTTTCAGCCTCGGTGGTCCACTGGAAGCAGGTGTTTTGTTTCGTGAGTTGCTTGATTGGGGCGATGATGGCGGAAAATCTTTTATGAATTTCCTATAAAAGTTTGCAAAAATGCCCACAAAATGTTGGACCCCTTTCCTGTCTGTAGGTGCTCGCCAGTCGAGGATAGTGGAGACCTTCTGAGGGTCCATTTTGATACCAGTCACTGAGATGACTAGACCAAGGAATTGAATGCTTGATTGCTCAAATGCATATTTCTCGGCCTTGGAATAGAGCCCATGCTGTCGGAGGCGGCTCAGGACCTTAAAAGCATGTTCACGATGTTCCTCGAGGGAGGATGAGAAAATCAGGATATCATCCAAGTAGATGATGACGAACAGATCTAAATAATTCAGGAACACATAATTCACAAAGTGCTGGAACATTGCGGGGGCATTGCACAGACCAAAGGGCATGACCAAGTACTCGTAGTGCCCAAAACGAGTACGGAAGGCGGTCTTCCATTCATTGCCTTCCCGGATACGGACCAGGTTGTATGATCCCCATAGATCAAGCTGGGTAAAAATGATGGCAGACCCCAACCTTTGGAATAGTTCTGGTACCAGAGGTAAGGGTTTTTAACTGTACTCCGGTTTAGCTCCCGGTAATCAATGCAGGGACGTAAAGAGTGGTCCTTCTTCTCCACAAAGAATATACCAGCCCCTGCAGGGGACATGGAGGGTCAGATGAACCCTTTTTCTTAGATTGTCATCTAGATAGGGCTTGAGGGCCGCCAACTCAAGTTCTGACAAGGGGTAGATCCTCCCAAAGGGCACTTCAGCTCCCGGTAGGAGCTCTATAGGACAGTCATATGGATGGTGAAGCCGGAGTTTCTCAGCCCCCTTTTTGCTGAACACGTCCAAATGGCTGTGGTAGACTGTAGGGACAGACAGACAGGTTTCAGGATCATTATCTATTGTCTATATGCAGACAGCCCAGGATGGGTGCAAATTTCTCGACCCGTTTTAGGCAAACTGACGGCAGTATGGGGACCAGAACTTCATGGTCCTGGCGGTCCAGTCTATATAGGGGCTGTGTGCCCAGAGCCAGGGCAGGCTCAGGATGATGGGGACCAGAGGGGATGCCAGAGGGGATGCTATGGCATCAAGCAGAAGAAGTTCCTGGTGACCATCAGCTGTGGTTGCAAGTAGTGGGGCAGTCTCGTGGGTAACGATGCCAGATTTTATGGGGGATCTGTCTGCCAGGCAGATGACAATTTTATGCGTCTTCGGCAGAAGAGGGATTTAGTGGGAAGCTGTGAAGTTCTCATCCACGAAGCAGCTACAAGCTCCGGAGTCAATTATAGCTTGAACTTGGATAGTCCCTCCTGGAATATGCAGTGAGAGAGAAAGTTCAAGATGTGAGACTTGGTGGGGAAAACCGGGTAAGCCACTAATGGAGACTGGTGAACACCTACCGCGCTTGGCGGGGTAGGCTCTCACCATGTGTCTGGGTTCCCCACAGTGTAAACACAGGTTTAGTGAGAACCTCCGCTGTCTCTCTTCAGGGGTGAGAGAGGGGTGTAGGAGCCCTATCTGCATTGGCTCTGAAGTATCCGGAGTAGAAGAGGAGGAGGTTGTTAAGGCAAAGGGAGTCGGTCTTGGGTAGCTGGGAACTCGGGGTAGCATCCAGGTGGGGAGCAGGGATCCCGGGTCCCTTTCAGCGCGATGCTCACTGAGTCGCCGGTCAATCTGGATTGCCAGGTTGGTAAGTGCATCCAGGGTTGGAGGTACCCCCACGTGGGCCAGCTCATCCTTGAGGGATTCGGATAGACCCAGGCGGAACTGATAGCAGAGCGTGGCATCGTTCCACACCGAATCTGCGCTCCATCGCATAACTCCACTACATAGTCCTCCGCGGAGCAGCGGCCTTGCTGGAGGGTGTGTAATGCAGCCTCCGCAGGGGCCACCTGGTGGAGGTCTTCATACAGCTGGGCCATGGCTTGAAAGAACAGAGCCAAGGTAGAGACTTCTGGGGCTCTCTGTTCCCATAATCGGTGGGCCCATGCTTGGGGCTCTTCCTGTAGCAGGGAGATGACCAGTAGCTTCCAACGAGAAGGTGCGGGGCTGGAGGACAAAATAAAGCTTGCAGGAGTTATGGAAGGCCCGGAACTTGTCCGGCAGAGGGACCTTGGGTTCAGATGGTAGGGCCACAATGGTGCGCCCAACTGCCTGACTGCTCCCAGGAGCTGCAGGCGCAGAGAGCTCCTGAACCTGTTCTTCCAGCCGGGTGTAACCTTCCTGCAGGTTCTTAACTGCCTGTGTAAGGCCGGCTAAGTGGACACATAGTTCATCCAGAGCAGAAGGTGCTCCCTGCACAGACTCAGACATGTCTGTCCGTTGCTGTCACGCACCTGGTGGTGGAGTCTGTCTTGTGCAGAAAGCAACTACTCTTACGGCCCTGGTTCAGGAACCCCTGGTAGAGCAGACAGGAGGTTTGAGAGCACAGGGGGGCATGTGGGCTGGACTGGATCACTGGTGGTGGTGTGAAGGGTCTGGTAATGACTCGTGCAATCCGTGGAGTAGTGATGCAAGCTGGGGTCGGCAACTGGCTGGCAAGGCGGTACACAGGGTGCAGGCAGAAGAGTAGTCAGGTACAGACAGGGTCATTAACAGGCAGGCAGCGAAGTACACAAGGGTCAGGCAGAAAAGTCATCATGGGCAAGCTGGGGGTTGGCACATTTCCAAGCACAATTGTTTTCCTAACAGGCTCGAAGCAATGGCCACATCTTGTCCATGCTTCCACTACTGCTGTTGGCATCTGACATCCTCGGCAGAGCAGACACAGTCTTTCCATCCCATCCACCACCCCATGGGTGAATCCCCCGTGGCGCTCAAGTCAGACACCTGTGTCTACAAGTGTCCGTTCCGGCAGCCAAGAAAGGGCTGGTAGCAAATGACTACCCTCCGCCATTTTCCACAACCTCGGCTGGGCTCATGGAAACTTTTGTCTCCTCCAGGGCGTGGCTCCACCTCCTCACTTCCAGACGGGCTGGCACCACTGAATCTGATAGGTAGATTCCTTCCTGGTCATGCTGCTGTAACATGTGATGTGCAGGATAGAAACTTGCAGACACGCTGGCTTTTGCAGAACTTGCTCGGGCACGCTGACCCTTACAGTGGTTGCCGGTAGCAACAGGGATTTTGGTAATGCCCCTTGTCCTCCTGTATGGGACCACTCTAACAGTCTCCCCCCTGCGCTATCACCAGCTTACCTCGGTCACCCTTAGCAACAGGAGACAGTCCCAGGCACACTTCACCATTGAAAGCAGGATTTTTGAGCACAAGTTCAGTGTGCTTAGCATTAGCAAAGTGCTGGGCATGTTTAGCATCCAGTGATGAATGTCCGGCCTTGGCAGGGCTCAGGACATTTTTGTAATCCATGAGCGTGGTTGCCACGGGTGATGACATAGGTTACATGTCACTGAATTGCAGAAACAAGATATTTCAGTGTCCGCCCCAGCACCAGATGAAGCAACTGGGTATGTGGGAGCAGCAATTGGCAACCGCTCCCGTTGGTTACTATGGGCAAAGGCACACTTGCAAGAACGTTTCTGTTTTAGCAGGCAAACAGACTGTCCACTGTCTCCTCCCAGCCTGCTGCAGTCCTCTTCTCCAGCTCCCAGGGTCTGTCACTCACTGACACCAGTGGATCCTTTAAGGAGCTCCCTTGTGCTGCTCCAGGATCTCTCTTCACTCCTGGCTGCACCCAAGCCTCCAGGCCTCAAGGTCACGCCCCCAGACTGGGGGCTCCCGGGTGAGGCCTCAGCAACCTCTGCGACATCTCCACTCTTCCACCCGACACTCTCCTCCCCAGCTGGGCAGAACACAGTATTTAAGGAGACCTGCCCCCTGCCAATCCAGGTTAGGGATTGGTCAGTGCTCCTTAACATACTTCAGAAAGTTACACCTCCTCTTCCATCCCCTTTTTCCAGAATCTGGGGTAGTTATAGGAACCCCTAGTCTGCGGGGTGACCTCGGCCTGTGAGATCTTGGGTGCAACCAGGAAGAGAGAGGGATCCTGGAGGAGAGGCACAGGGGTGAGTGGAGGAAGACAGCAGGAGAGAGAACACTATCAGAGAGATCTCTGGGAGGAACTACAAGTAACAGTGTGTGACACAGCCCAGGGGAGTGAAGACGCACAAAGCAGATTGGGAGGAAGACAGTCTGGAAAAGGTGCAGGAGGAGACTGGGACCTGGTTTAATGGACAGTGTGCAGATGCGCTGGGAGTTGTAGTCCCACAATGGGTGGTCCGGAGGCCTGACAAATGGACATCAGGTCTCACATGTGCTAGCTATACCGTACAAGACTGTTTGGAGGCCTGGTAAATTTCCTTCCAGGTCTCACCAGTGCAAATAAGAAGTGTGCAGGAGAGAGGAACTAGGAGTTGTCAGTGAAGCAAGAAGTGTGCTGGAGAGAAGTTTATCTACTGGAGAGTGTATATGGTGGTCCCGTGTACAGAGCTTTTGATCTTTGGGCATCCTATAACTACCTCAATCCCTATTCAAGTTCAAACCACCAAATAAAAACAACAAAAACAAAGAGCAAGTCTGTTTTCTGACTGTGGATGCCAGTAGGAGTGTGATTGAGGGCAGTTGTGAGCAGGTGAACCACACTAACCAGCCACCCCTAAGGGGGCCATTGGCTACATTTGGGGGCTCGTATTACGGGATTCGCCTGTTCTCACGTAATGCTGCCAGTCGTTGCCCTTAGCAACCGAAGTGGACCGAGCTGAGGAACTTTGTTAATGTGCCTTTAAATGTGGATTGAACCCAGGGAAAAGGATCTATGTGTTTGCCAATTGAATTGTGCTATTTACAAGTGTGCCGTTGTCCATAGCAATTGGCAGGAGCCGTTGTCAACCTCTACAGTCGATTGCTCAGTTGCCCTAACCAGCGCTGGTAATGGACACTTGCAAGTAATATCCTGCAATTCATTAACCTGAGCTGTTGCCTGTGGCAACCACCGGGGGGGGGGGTTCACAGCTATGGATTACAGATACGTCCCAAGCCCTGCTGAGGCCGGACGTTCCTCAATGGATTCTAAATATGTCTGGCACTCTAAAAATGCTGAGTATCTTGAATTTGTGCTCAAAAAAACTGTTGTCAATGGTGAAGTGTGCCTTGGACTGTTTCCTGTTGCTAAGGGTGATCGGGGTAAGCTTTCAGGAGCCCATGGGAGGGACTGTGCCAGAGTGGTCCCGTACAGGAAGACAAGGGGCATCATTAAAATCACCATTGCTACCGGCAGCCACAGAGGGAGTCAGCATGCCCAGACAAATTCTGCTAAAGCCAGCGTGTCTGCAAGTTTCAGATTCAGTGGCGACAGCCCATCTTGAAGTGAGGAGGCGGAGCCACAGCCTGGAGGAGATGAAAGCCCTGTCCCCAGCAGATACCATGAGGCTATGGAAGATGGCGGAGGGTGGTCGTTTGCTACCAACTCTCACCTGGTTGCCGGAACATCTGGAACGGACACTCATGGACACGGGTGACCGGCTTGAGCACCACGGGGGAGTCACCCTCGGGGTGGTGGATGGGATGGAAAGAATGTGCTTGCTATGCCCAGGATGTCGGATGCCAACAGCAATAATGGAAGCATGGGTACTCTGTGGACATTGCTGCGAGCCATTGATGGGGCGGATGGACATTCAGCAGGATTCATGCTACTTTAATGTGGACCTGCAGTCAGGATTATGCACGCTACAGCCTGAGAGATCCCGAAAGGCCAAAGCAGGCCTGGAACCACCCCGTTAAGGCAGAGAGGAGTTACAGCTTAGCGACTCCCCGCGAACACAGAAGAGGGAAAGAAAGAAAGGGCTGTTGTGACTGAAGGCTTGGTCGGGGACCTAGGTCCTGTAAGTACTGTTCAGCAGGAACTAGAATCCCCAGCTACACCGGCCATAGGTCTGCCAATATCTGTTCCCTGGCCAGCGGAGTCAATACGGGAGGGGGGTATGCCCTCTGGTCAGCTGGAAGAGGAGCAGGGAGACAGACCATTTTATTGGGGTTCCCCCAGACTGCAAACTGAGATTGGGTCCCTTGAAACACTTGTAGAATGGTCGTCCCCTGAGGAAAGTCCAGATGAGGAGGAGTGGGAGACAGGAAGGTCACATGGACTGGAAACTCCATCAGAGGACAGGAGAGGACCAGAGTCTGAGCCAGACACAGATGAAGCTGCAGGAAACCCTATCACCCACAGTCAGCTGTTCCTTAATAGGCCCTCCACTATCCAGACCAGAACAAGTACCTTCCGGCAACAGGTGATCAGATCCCGTGACACCCTGATCCAGCATGGGAAAGTGAAGGCTAAAGAGTTACCTAGACTCTCCCGGTTCCAATGGGAGGTACAACGCAAAGTTGCCTTTGAGTGGGGCCTAGACTTTCCATACGTCCCTCCCCATATCATGGAAGTCATGGAGAGCTCCAGGGGGCAGTGGGAGGACAAAATGATATGGAACTATATGCACATCCCAAAACCCTTGAGACAGCAGGACTGTGATGTCTGGAACCACTTTGTGGAGTTGAAGCAGGAGCGGGGCCTGGGGCATGCCATTTATAGAGACAAGGTCCTTGTAGTGAAGCCAAACCTGCCTGCAAGGAGCTACTCCATTTCTGTCAGGGAAGAAGGGGAAGGTCAGAGGAGGCTGCCTGACCCACGCTTCTACATTTAAAAAGGGACTGTGTAGGACTACATCTTTTCTTGTAGAGGCCAAAGACACGGGACTGCTGGAAGACTGCAGGGGTTGTGTTTTTGTTTCTTCCGTGACCCTGTCAGAACGCACCAGCCTGCCACCCTGTGCCCAATAGCAGAGACTTGGCTCATTGAAAGGATGCTGGGGTAAGGTGTGTTCAGGCTTATTCATCTTTAAAGAGCCTGTTGTCCGGGGAGGGGCCTCCCCCCATCAGGTACTCTTAAAGAGACCAATTTCATTAATTTATTCTTCCCCTTTTCTGTCTTTGCCAGTGAGATCCTAACCCCTCACTGGCAGGGCAGGCAGGAAAAATACCCTATTACAAGTGTGCTATGTTGTTCCTCTACTGGGAGGCTATTAACGCCTTTCAGTAGACGGTTACTGTTGTTAGTTAGTTTGTAGTTAGTTGTTTGTCTTCTCTTAGGATCCCTGGATGGGACGGCTGTCCACCCTCATCCGACGAGAATCAACATCTTCTTCTACAACTATGCGGGTGGAGTACTTTTCTCTCTGGAGAAGTGCTCTGGCTCAGGATGTGTATATTAAATGTATTTACTTGCTATTAGTAGTAGGGACAGTAGTTAGGAATGTATATTACTGTGTACAGGTGTAAATAGCCACTGAGATTGGAATATATTTTTGTACTTATTTATTTGTACAGTCCCCATCCAAGTTTGTTCCCTTTTCCCCTCCCTTTTATTTGTAGGTAAAATTTAGTCAGGCCTGATGTCAGGCCTGATTGTTTTGATCCTGGGAAGGGGAGTGGCCCAGGGAGGACTGGAGACTGCAGGAAGCAACACCCCTTGGTTACCCCTCCCCTCTTCTTCAGAAAGTTCTGGAAAAGGGGATGGGAAGAGGAGGTGAGGCTTTCTGATGTATGTTAAGGGGCCCTGGCAAATCCCCAACTTGGATTGGCAGGGGGCAGGCCTCCTTAAATACTGTGGACTGCCCAGTGGGAGTAGGAGAAGTTGGGGTGGAAGTGACAGAGATGGAGTGGTGTGGAGGCTGACGGGGCTGTAGGGGAGCTCCTGTCTGGGGGGGGGGGGGGGGGTAA
>BLSH010000980.1:22648-33923 GCA_018402905.1 Glandirana rugosa | reverse complement strand
TACTTTTCTCTCTGGAGAAGTGCTCTGGCTCAGGATGTGTATATTAAATGTATTTACTTGCTATTAGTAGTAGGGACAGTAGTTAGGAATGTATATTACTGTGTACAGGTGTAAATAGCCACTGAGATTGGAATATATTTTTGTACTTATTTATTTGTACAGTCCCCATCCAAGTTTGTTCCCTTTTCCCCTCCCTTTTATTTGTAGGTAAAATTTAGTCAGGCCTGATGTCAGGCCTGATTGTTTTGATCCTGGGAAGGGGAGTGGCCCAGGGAGGACTGGAGACTGCAGGAAGCAACACCCCTTGGTTACCCCTCCCCTCTTCTTCAGAAAGTTCTGGAAAAGGGGATGGGAAGAGGAGGTGAGGCTTTCTGATGTATGTTAAGGGGCCCTGGCAAATCCCCAACTTGGATTGGCAGGGGGCAGGCCTCCTTAAATACTGTGGACTGCCCAGTGGGAGTAGGAGAAGTTGGGGTGGAAGTGACAGAGATGGAGTGGTGTGGAGGCTGACTGGGCTGTAGGGGAGCTCCTGTCTGGGGGGGGGGGGTAACCTCGACCTGGGAGAGCTCAGGTGCACCCAGAAGGAGAGGGGGATCCTGGAGGATAGGCAGAGGGGTGAGCAGAGGAGGACAGCAGGAGAGAGAACACTATCAGAGAGATCTCCGAGAGGAACTAAAAGTAACAGTGCGTGGAGATGCACAAAGCAGATTGGGAGGAAGACAGTCTGGAAGAGGTGCAGGAGGAGACTCGGACCTGGTTTAATGGACAGTGTGCAGATGCGCTGGGTGTTGTAGTCCATCGTGGCTAGCTAGCAAACTAACTTTGCTACACAATGGGAACCTCAACCCCATACCCACAAAGGGTGGTCTGGAGGCCTGACAAATCTGCATCAGGTCTCACATGTGCTAGCTAGGCCGTACAAGACTGTTTGGAGGCCTGGTAAATTTTCTTCCAAGTCTCACCAGTGCAATTAAGAAGTGTAGTGCATTATCCCAAGAGAGTTTATTGTAAAAATCAAAGTTAAAAAGCTACTCACAAACAGGTGGGCAATTATCGCTTGTCTCTTGTTTCAAAGGCGTACCTTCTTCTTCAGAGCTTGCAAGCTCTAAAGAAGAAGGTACGCCTTTGAAACGTGTCAGATAGCAGCAGCCCCCCCTCCCTTTTGTCCTCCCCTCTGCCATCTGGAAACTGCTGTTTGAATAGGACTGAATGTCAGCACTTGGTATTGAGACAAGCGATAATTGCCCACGTGTTTGTGTGTAGCTATTTATCTTTGATTCTTACAATAAACTCTCTTGGGATAATGCACTAGGCTGGTGTGCCCTCTTTTTCTTTTTACTGTTTAGTGACTATTGGGATACCCCCCATCCTTGAGGGCAGCAAGGCCAACACCATCATCCCCTGAATGACTGTCCACCCAATGTCACACCATTGCCCAGGAGTATTTGTGTGCTGTTATCAATTAAGGAGTGCAGGAGAGAGGAACTAGGAGTTGTCAGTGAAGCAGGAGAGAAGTTGAAGAAGTGTATATACTGGAGAGTGTATATGGTGGCCCGTGTAAAGAGCTGAAGAGGTATAAGAGGTGTGGTGTGGCGCTGCTATATAGATATGGAGATAAAAAGGGGCTGCTGCCTCAAACACTAACCGGGAACAGTCCCAGAAATAGGTCAGAAGATGAACGAAGGGTGGGTATGGCGCTGCCGAATGATAAAGTGTGCAAAGTGAAAACCAGGGGGTCAACAAGCCCAGGTGAGGGACCCCTATAAAAATAAGTGTAAAACTGTGATACTCAAATAGTAAATAAACCATATAAAAGTGTGCAAAGTGAGAAACAAGGAGTCTGCAAGCCCAGGTGAGGGAACCCCTTCTACAAAGGAGTATATACTTGTGATACTCAAATGAATTATAAATAAATTAAATCATAAGGTTATTAATAAAAATAGATGCTAGAAACTGACCACAGACAGAAATAAATCCTTATGTTACGAGTGTTACATATAGTGCTCCCCTCTACCCTTGCTAGTATCTTTAATCAGCAACAAACGGCTAAATATATATCAAAGCAGGCAGGGAAGGCAAAAGACATACCCAGAAATCTGGAGATTCAGAGTAAAGAAAATATGTTATTAAGCCATATATGACATAAATACAATGTTAAAAAAAATCACCTCTATAAATATGTCATGCTACAAGAAAAGTCCAACAATTCCACTATGGAAAAATAAAGTGGCACAGTGCATATAGTTGATAAGGGAAGGAGGGGGTGGTAGGGTGTGAAGCAGGAGCAGTGAGGAATTGATGGATGCGTCTCCCCTCCAACTCTCCCCACTCACCGCTCCCTCGGTGGAGTGCTATGTTCTGCTATCAAACACCCTTCCCTCCAGCTCACCATGTATTTCAGCAGCGCAGTCAAGATGGTGCAGGATGCGTGAGGGAGATAAAAAGACTGTGTGTTTGTATACGATCACAAGAAGGTAAAGCCAGACATATCTATAACTCACATGTGCCAAACGAGAAGTCAGACTTCAAACCAGGAAGTTCCGTGAATTCCACCGTTACCAAACACCGGAGGTGTGTAGGACGCTCCCAAGCTCCTGCTTACGCGTTTCGTCATAGAGATGTCATCTGCTTTAGCCATTTTCTGCTGATTAAAGATACTAGCAAGGGTAGAGGGGAGCACTATATGTTACACTCCTAACATAAGGATTTATTTCCATCTATGGTCAGTTACTAGCATCTATTTTTATTGATAACCTTATGATTTCATTACACTTTTTATAGGGGTTCCTCACCTGGGCTTGTTGACCCCCTGGTTTTCTCTTTGCACACTTTATCATTCGGCAGCGCCATACCCACCCTTCATTCATCTTCTGACCGTGTAAAGAGCTGTTGATCTTTGGGCATTCCATAACTACCCCAATCCTTATCCAAGTTCAAATTCCCAAATAAAAACAACAAAAACAAAGAACAAGCCTGTTTTCTGACTCCGGATGCCAGTAGGAGTGTGATTGAGGGCAATTGTGAGCTGGTGAAACACACTAAATAGCCACCCCTAAGGGGGCCATGGGCTACATGTATATATTTGAAAATTGATCAATCTTGATATACTGATTGCCTGATGTATCAATCCTGATGTAATGAAATCTAATTTCTTGAGACCCTAAAATGCCAGGACAGTACAACTACCCCCAGATTAACACATTTTGGAAAGTAGACAATACAAGGTATTTAGTAGGAGGCATGCTGAGTTTTTTGAAGTTGTAATTTGTTCATCACATTTTTTTGGGAAAATTGAGAAATTAAATATTTTTTTTTCACAAAGTTGTCATTTTAACATTTAAAGATGTCTCATACACAGCATTGTCATACTTATAATTACACTTCAAAACACATTCTGCTACACCTTCCGAATATTAGTATACAACATGTGTGAGACTTTTTCACATCCTAGATGCATAGAAAATGACCTTTTGGTTCTCAAGGAACATACACTATATTGTCAAAAGTATTGGGATGCCTGCCTTTACACGCACATGAAATGTAATGGCATCCCAAACTTAGTCCGTAGGGGTCAATATTGAGCTGGCCCACCCTTTGCAGCTATAACAGCTTCAACTCTTCTGGAAAGGCTGTCCACAAGGAGTGTGTCAGTGGGAATATTTGACCATTCTTCCAGAAGCACATTTGTGAGGTCATGCACTGATATTGGATGAGAAGACTTGGCTCTCAGTCTCTGCACTAATTCACCCCAAAGGTGTTCTATCGGGTTGAGGTCAGTCAAGTTCCTCCTCCCCAAACTCACTTGCCTATGTCTTTATGGACCTTGCTTTGTGCACTGGTCCTAATCATTCGGTGGAGGGGGGATTATTCTGTTTACTTTAGTGAAATTTGCTTTCATTTTCTACTGGTTCTTCAGGACAGGATGTGAAGGGACATTTCTCCTCCTGTACGCAGACAGCAAAAATATAACTTGATAGGGTTTTTAACCTTTCCCAAATATATGTAATATTAAAAAATGAAGTTCAGCATATTTTTTTTAAAAAAAGAAGTAGACAGTAGCAACATATCAAGTCTGTCTAAAACCTGATGCTGCTCCAAGATCACTTGTAAAAAATTTGACAGGCTGGATCGATGGATCTGCTTGGGTTCAATCAGCCGGCCCATACATCGATTGACTCTTGGCCGGTCCCTGCTGAACCAGCTGAATTTCCATGTATGGCTAGTTTAAGCGTGCATAACCTGAAATTATGTAACTCAACTGGTGGTTCTTATCTGGAATGAACCTTTTAATTTTTAAACTTACACAATTAATAAGGCGATAGCTTAGAATTATTTCCAGGAAAGGTACACTTACTTAAAGTTTTGCAAAACAACGGTGCAAATAAATAAATGTATTTCCCTATTTATGGGTCCTAAACTAAATTTTAAGCTGCTCTACCACAACTGATTTTTCATAAATATATATATACATCACTGCTTTCCATAATGAATATCACTGCTACTGATATCTGCAATGCCTCATTTGTTCCAATGTCTCTACCTGCTCAGCAAAGCTTGAATACAATTACTTGATTGCTGTTTGCCAGACAGACACAGAGTTTCTGCTTTTATTCAGTACTTTGAGTGTTAGCCTCAGTATCAATATTTTTAGTGGAATAACCATGAAGTGCACTTTTCTAGAAAAACTATACTCAAAAGGTGATTTGTTTTTAGAATTCTGTAGTCTCAGCAAATCCTTTTTTGTGTACCTCATCATTAGCTCTCCTTTCATCAAAATGTACAAATATTGTCAATGTTAGATGCAGATAAATAAATCCTCTATACAGCCCCATTGAAATACTGTACATTCTCCAGGTTAATAGGTATGGTACTGCTTTTTTATATGCTTTTAATGAAAGATTTCTTTCTGGAGACCAAAAACGTGATAAGAAATTCAACATTTTACAGTTTTCACTTGAAAAGTGCATGAGTGGAAATTGCAATTGGATAACTTGTTCCAGTGACAACTGTCTAAAAAGGGATTTCACTTTAGAGAGAATTTTCTCTTATCTTGATTTGTCTTTGGTGCAGTAAAAAAAAATTCCCTAATGAGACACAGACAGCAAAAAAAACACAACTGGGGCTCCCCCCCTTCTTTAAAGTGGTTCTACAGGGGGGGCGTGGCCGGCGGCACGAGAGACGGCAGCAGAGTGAGATAGCTCCGGCTCCTAATTCTGCCGAGCGACGGAAGAAGCGACTGCAGCGGGATCCCATGATAAAGGATGACCTCATTAGACACAGCAGCACTGGGGGCAGTCAGGAAACGGGGCCCCCAGCGCTCGAACCCACAAAAACTGACGTATTTCTTCAGTCCCTCCGGCGGGAGGGTGTACCAAGATGGCGCCGACGCGCCGCTGCGGCCTGCAGAGGAAGGAGACAGCGCCTCGGACTCAGGCAGCTCTGTAGCGACGGTCATTTCGGCAATACACAGACACCATACAGGTAAAGAGGACATGTCACCACCAGATAGCCCCACCACCCGCAGCCCTGCTAAATTTAAAAAAGCTAAGGGGGATGCTCAGGAGACAGATGATGACATGGAAGGATCCGCAGCTGAGTTAAACACTCAGACTCCACTAGAACACTTCCCTTCATCATCCCAGCCTGTATCCATGACTAACATGAAAGAGATGTTAATCTCACTACGTGACTCCCTGCACATAGACATAATGAAACTGCTCCAGCCCATTAATGCATCAGTCACAGACCTACAAGAGAGAATGGATCATGTGGAGCATAAAATGAAAGACGCCTACTCTGCACATAATAGCCTGATAGACGCCTACAATGACCAGCAACGCGAATTGCAGAGAATCACTGCCAAAATGGCGGATATGGAGGATCGCAGCCGCAGGTCCAACATTAAATTTCGTGGTATTCCAGAGTCAATCCCTAGTGCGGACCTGAAAGGTTTCATAAAACAGCTTCTGCATGAGCTAGTACCAGAAGCGGGCGAAATGGAACTTTTAATTGACAGGGCACACAGACTGCCGAAACCATCCTTTCTTCCAGACTCCGTCCCCAGGGACGTATTGTCCAAAATCCATTTCTTTCATGTAAAAGAGGCAGCAATGAAAGCCACGAGGAACAGAAAACAGCTCTCTGGCAAATTTACCGGGATATCTTTATACACAGACCTATCACAAGCCACGGTGCTACACCGGAAAAAACTAACCACCATCACTAAGGCGCTGCGGAACCATAATATCACGTATAAGTGGGGGACCCCATCCAAGCTAATAGTGACCTACAAAGACACTTCAGTGAACATCTTGTCCTTGGAAGCAGGCCTACGCTATTTACGAGAATGGAATATTCTTCCTCAAGATTTCAGTGAAGAACCACACAACGATCCCTATAAACTGAAGAAAGACTGGCTACAACGTCCGAACAAATCCTCATCCAAGAAAAAACCCACCCAACGACCATGAGGCAGTACCGGGAGCCCAAGACCTTGATTTTGTTCCTAGATAGCAAGATCACTTTTACACTTGATATCTAGGTATCCCAACCCCCAGGGATGTGCATACCTTATTGCCCTAGAGAAACAGGGCAGGCTCTGTTCTCCTTTTTATATGTTTTTTTACGTATTGTTTATCTACAGTTTATGTTCCTGTTGGACTGCATTGACGTACCACATATATCTTCCATCAACTATTTTCGGACCAGAGAAGAAATACTGCATAACCTACAGCAACCGCACCACCGAGCCCTTTCTCCACGGACTGCCCAGACTCAAGCCACAAGAGACGTTCCAGCTGAGATACTCTCCTTGGTGAGTTACGACACAACTACTGCCACAGAACTCTGATAAAAGATGACAATTAAAATAGTATCCCTCAACGCCAAAGGACTTAACAGTCCTTTTAAACGCCAATCACTATGGCAGGAAGCACGTAGACTGAAAGGGGACGTAATATGCGTACAAGAGACTCACTTTGCGGCAACTAAAGCCCCCCAATGCACACACTCGCAATTTCCAAATATTTTCTATGCCAATGCAGAAACCAAACATAATGGAGTAATGATAGCCATTAAGAATTCTATTGCCTTTTCTCTTCAAGAAGTAATTCTTGACCCGAAAGGAAGGTATATCATACTAATTTGTATGATGAATAATGTACTGTACACTTTGGTTACTGTTTATGTTCCCAATCATGGTCAATGTGCCTTCATTAAGAAACTAATGCGTAAGGTAAAAGCTGTATGTAAGGGAGACCTCCTTCTGGTAGGAGACTTTAACTTGGTGGCCGATAGTAACGAAGACTGCAAACCTCCTAAAAAACAATGTGTTAATTCCCTACAACATATTCTTCATGTAGAACACTTATTCAACGCGTGGAGATGCCTCCACCCGGGAGAGAAGGACTTCACGTTCTTTTCTAACCCCCACAGATCCTATTCAAGGATTGATATGATTCTAGTGGAACTACCTTTATTACATAGAACCAAAAAAACAGAGATAGGTACCATTACGTGGTCTGACCACGCCCCAATCTTTATAGAATTAGAAGAAAAATGTAACACTAATCCCACGTTCATATGGAGGAACAACACCCAAATATTCGAACGCAAAGGCCACCAAGGGAAGGTTAAAGATCACCTGGAGGAATTCTTCCGCTTTAATGACTCTGATAATATGTCTAAAACAACTATTTGGTGTGCACACAAGGCCTATATCAGAGGCATCTTACTTCAAATAGCGGCTAAGGAGAAAAAGTCCAAAGCACTAGCATTAAATAGTCTATTAACCAAAATCAGAAAATTGGAACAAACTAATAAGAAAGAAATTACCCCACTAATTACTGAGGCCCTACAAGAGAGCAGGAAAAAACTTAAATCCCTCTTGATGGATAAATACGAAAAAAATCTCAAATATCTCAAAGCAAGCTACTACTCCTCTAGCAATAGAGCTGGGAAAAAGTTAGCACTACAAATTAAATCTAAACAAACCAAAAGTAGGATAAATTTCCTGATAGAAAAGAAAACTGGAGCCAAAATAACACATCCTAAAGAGATAGCAAACAGCTTTAGAGACTATTATAGATCCCTATACAATCTAAAAGATGACCGTAACACCCCTCAACCCACCCCTGGAGGCATTCAAAAGTTCTTAGAAGCAATCCATCTCCCATCTTTGTCCGAGGAGCAATTAGATAAAATTAACCAACCCATCTCCGAAGAGCAAGTTAAGTCGGTAATCTATAAATTACCTCCAAATAAATCCCCAGGCCCAGATGGGCTATCAGCAGAATACTATAAGTCCTTTGTAGACCTACTCTCACCCCATCTTACAAACATCCTGAACGCGGCAGCCCACACAAGCACTCTTCCAGAAGAGATGATGCAAGCTTACATAGTTACATTACCTAAACCAGGAAAGGAGCCGTCCACACCGCCCAATTTTAGACCGATCTCGTTATTAAATACAGATCTCAAAATCTATGCAAAAGTTATTGCAAACAGAATAGCACAAATCACACCATCCCTAATCAACCCCGATCAGGTAGGCTTCGTTACCAATAGACAGGCTTCAGACGGCACCCGAAGAATTCTTAACCTTATAAGAATAGCAGAACACCAAAAACTATCGACTGCCTTCATCGCCTTAGACGCTGAAAAGGCATTTGATAGAGTGCACTAGGGGTATTTGCGGGCAGTTCTTACCAAATTTGGCCTCACAGGCTTTATTGCGTCAGCCATACTGGCCCTATATTCTAAACCTTCGGCCCAGGTCTATACTTCCAGTGCACTCTCAGACAAATTCGCAATATCCAATGGCACGCGCCAAGGATGCCCTCTGTCTCCCCTGATCTTTACATTAATAATGGAGCCCTTTGCAGAAACTATACGCCAATCCTCTTCCATAAAAGGGATACAAACACCCAATAAGTCCAATAAAATAGGCCTATTCGCGGATGACGTCATTCTGACGGTCACAGACCTGGACGCTTCCCTACCTGGAATAACCAAAACCATAACCCAATTCGGGAATATATCTTATTATAAAATAAATGTCAATAAATGCCAAATTCTCACCAATAACATTAGCCAGGCTAAAAGAAAGACTGACAACGAAATATTAACATGCAATTGGGACAATAAGTCCATACAATACCTAGGGATAACTCTAACGGCAAACTCCAACAAACTCTATGAAGCCAACTTTAAAAAGCTACTAAACACAATAAGCAACGACTTGTTAGCTATAGGAAAACGAGAAATCTCCTGGATGGGTAGAATAGCAGCTTTCAAGATGGTAGTGCTGCCTAAAATTCTCTATCTATTCAGGACAATTTCTATCATACTACCAGCGCACTTCTTTCAAAAGATCAACAGTATGCTCAGGAAATACATATGGGAGGGGAAAAGGGCAAGAATCTCCTTTACAGCACTGACTAGGCATAAAAAGAAAGGAGGTATAGGTGTACCCAGGATTATAGACTACTACAACGCTGTACTACTAAGCCAACTGAAAGCGTGGGTCCATCAGCCACCTGAAATCCAATGGGTTGGATTAGAAAAGTACATGATCCAGGGTAGGAACCTTAAAAATCTCTTACTGGCAAAACTCCTTGATGTCCCGCTCCTCATTCCTAAACATCCAGCTATACTAGCCTCCTTACAAGCATGGAGTCATATCCATAAAATTAATTCTGAGACTTTTGAAATCCAAATGAAGGATCTGCCCCTATCTACTTTTGAATTTCTAATTCCTGACCTCTCAGTTAGAAACTGGGAGACTAAGGGGTACTCCTCCCTTGAGGAGATACCCGAGCCCAATAGGACACTGGAAGGCCTCAAGAAAACCCAAATCCTCCACCTCATTAGCTCCCTAAAATCCAAAACCATTAAGGTCAACAAATACATGTGGGACTATATTCACTCAGACCCCAGCCAAAAAAAGGGCATTGCCTACTTATATCTCCTATTACAACCCAAAAACTCGATAAAACAAGAAACCGCCATTCAAAAATGGGAACAGGACTTAGGCTCCTCATTCCCAGAAGAGGATTGGCTTCAGGCGATAAAAATCAGCACCTCAGCCACACACTGTGTTGCCCACTGGGAGAACACTTACAAAGTGCTCTACAGGTGGTACCTTACTCCCGTCAGATTATCTAAAATATATGACAATATCGACCCAAGCTGCTGGCGCAACTGTGGCCAGAGAGGAAATCTAATGCACATTCTTTGGCAGTGTAAATCGATAACAAGCTTTTGGAGATCCATCTTCCAGCTGATTTCAGCAATCTCGGAAATGGTAATTGAGCCCACACCAGCATTAGCTTTATTGGGCATAAAGCTAGACAAATTTCCACTGCACTGCAGATTCATAATAGTGCACCTGCTAACTGCGGCAAAACTAACTATCATGCAGCATTGGAAATCTGACAGAGAACCGTCCTTATCAGAGGTAATCACAAAGGTCAATACTAATTGTACATTTGAACATATCTTTGCATGTACTAAAGGTAACCAATTAGCGTTTAGACGCATCTGGGACAAATGGATCACTAGAAACAACCTGAACAACATTCTGTGATTAAACATAGATATGCAGGACCATACTACCACAGAGATATATGATTGGTACGTCTTCTTTCTTCTTTTTTTCTTCTTCCTTTTCCTTATCTTTCCTGTTAGCTCTCCGTAGTTTTCCTCTGCTGTACCCTTCCTTGTTCCATAAGTTGTTATGCTCAACTACCATAAAACAAGCTCAATATCTTTTTGACACAGGAAACACTTTCACATGAGACCACATATTCCTAAGTCTTTTGTTCAAGAATAGAGTTGAGCGAACACCTGGACGTTCGTGTTCTGCTGGTCCGTCCAAACTTCGGGACAAAGTCCGGGTCCGGGTCCGGACGGAACCCGAACGATCGCACGGACAACGAACCCCATTGAAATCAATGGGGACCCGCAGGCCTGGGCCTGGGCCTGAAACAGGGCTTCAAACCTGCCTGGTCGTCTTGTGCTTGCAGGTCCACAAGCGAGTTGAGATAAGAACTTGTTTTCTGAATCCTTATACACCAGAGTACACTTTCACAAAGGACACAGTTTTTCTATAACTCGAACAAAATACCATCAACTCGTATTGTTGAATACCTTGTTCCTTCCCATGTCGTCTCCTTTTGATGCCTCTCGATTGTCCTTTCTATTCCTTTTCCTTCTTCTTTTTTTCTTCTTTCTTCTGCATGGTTAGTATATAGAGACACCATCATACCAGGACGTA
>BLSH010000948.1:906502-917192 GCA_018402905.1 Glandirana rugosa | reverse complement strand
TACCTGTGCCTCTGATTTTGTAGTCTATGGTCTCTCGTGCCCATGTGAGCTGGTCTATGTTGATCAAACTACACGTGCCCTCAGATGTCGTTTCGGCCAACATAGGAGAGCCATAGAAGGTGGCAAAGATCACCATAGTGTGCCCAGGCATTTTTTGGAAGTTCATAACAGGTCCACCGAGGGCCTATCTGTTTGGGTCATTGAGCAAATATCCAGAGCTCTCCCAGTGGCAGAACGGTTCAAGAAACTGTGCGCCAGGGAGACGTTCTGGATATACACCCTTGATGTCCTCTCGCCAGGTGGCCTAAACGAGTGTATTGAAGTCTCTACTATACTTTGATGTCATCCTCCCCACCTTTCCCTCCTCCTCCCCCCCTTTCCCCCCCTCTCTTCCCTTCCCCCAGTCTCCCCCCCTTCTTTTCCCTTTCCCCCTCCCTTCCCTTTTCATTTATCCAATGTGTGTTTCCTAGTCCCATGTAGTGGCTTTTGTGATATATAGTCATGCTGCTAGTACTGCTTTATGGGTATACACTTCTTTCCTCTGTTATAATTACCCTGGGTACCCCTAAATCTTATTTTCCTTATACTGTGATACAGGTATAGGTATCTTTTATAGTATATATCCCCCCTTTTTATATATATATATATATATATATATATAAAACATTTTTTATACACAACATATTTTCCCTACCCGTTTCTCACTTATGAGTAGTATTTCCTCTCCAGCCCCCCCTCCCCTTTTGTTCATATACAGTATTATCGCTATCCATTCTCTGTTTTTCATATACAGTATTATCACAATCCAGTCTCTTTATATATAATCTAGCCTTTTTTTACATTGAGCACCATTATCCCCTCTTTTCACATACTTTCCATAGATACATACTTTTTTTATATAACAATTTTTTCTTTTATATTGCTGCTATGTATCCTTTTTTTCCCCTGTCTTTGGAACATCTAATTCACATTCTTGGTCCCGGCCCTTCATAGCCACTCCATTCCTTTATTTAAACACAACACATCATGGTCAATACAGCGCACCGACTCCCTCTTGTTGTCTGAAGAAGTATCGCAGGACTCCCACACCATTGGAGCCTGCACACTAAGGAAATGCGTCACATTGTATGACGCCATCACCCCACGACCAGCCGGAGCTTGCGTTTCAGACGTCGCTCCCATACCGCCTTACAGCCAGCTTCTATTCATCACATGGCAGTGCGGGACGGAGGACACCGCTACGGCATATCGTTTCACCTATCATGTGGGATCGATCAGCTCTTTCTACCCATGTCGGATAACTGCTATGCTTGCTTTTACTATTCAGCATGTGAGTGCTTTTAATCCATTTTTTTTATAATTTTTATCTACATATTGCCTCTCCTTGCTTTTGTAAATGGTTAAGGGGTTAAATGACAGTGATTTTTGTTCCACCAGAGAATGTTTGGTGAAAATCACTGCTAAATAATCAGACACCTTTGTGTATGCAGAATCAACACAAACCTTTTACTTTCACACTTTTTTGAGTATTATTAAAAGGAAAAATACAGTTTTTTTTTAAATAAACAATGTTTGTCTCATTTAATAACAGTACTTTATTGTAGATGTTGGGGTTTGGAAAGTGCCAAATACCTACCTGAGTTTATATATTTGTTTTCTTTTGTGTATAGAGCAGAGCTCAGATCTGAGTGTCCACCTGCTTATTAGATAAAAGGTCCAGTTTACTTTACAACATGCCTTAGGCTACTTTCACGCTGGGGCGGGGAGGAGCGGTATCGCTAAATTGCTGCTAATTACCTCTATACAGGTGGGAGCGGGGCGCTTTTAACACCCAAGAAGGGGTTAACAAGAGGTTAAAAGTGCTGCCGCTCGGGGCTTCCGAGACGGTGTACAGCCGCTATGGGAGCGCCAACCATTGATTTCAATGGAGGTGGCGGTGTACACACTGCTCACCGTACCGCCCCAAAGATGCGGCTTGCAGGACTTTTCTTGCTGTCCTACAAGCGCACCGCCCCAGTGTGAAAGCACTCAGGCTTTCACACTGGGGAGAATGGGGGGAGAGTCTTTCAGACGCTGCACAGGCGCTATTTTTAGCACCGCAGAGCCTGAAAAACCTTTCAGTGTGAAAGTAGCCTAAAAGGATAGTTCACCTTTACAAAAAAACTGCCTATGCTGGGAAGGGATGTTTATAGATTACAACAAACTGTGCAGCTCTAACTAAAGATGAATAATACCCTTGCTGTAGGTGTAGGCCATTTACAAACCCCCCGAACCCTGAAATACTCCCAGGATGTTGCTAATTACTCCCAGGACATTGCTAAATGAGGCCTAGTGATCACTGTTCAAACCCATCACATACACCCTTTCCCCTGATGTAGTAGCTCTGAGCTCAGCATTTGAGAGCTCACTCCTGTAATGGTGGGGGTGAGCAGTGATGACTAAGCCTCACTTTGCAATGTCCTGGGAGTACTTGACAAGTGACCTACATCTGTAGCAAGGGCTTTATTCAACTTTAGGCAGAGCTGCAAGGTTTGTTTTTACCTACAGATGCCCCTTATCTGCATAGATAGTTTTGTGGTAAAGGTGAACTATCCCTTTAAGAATTTAAGACATGGAGATGTGAATCTAAAATCTAATAGACCTTTTATGGAATATTTGCCTGGAGATGCTGGTGTATGTTTTTATCTTTAGAAATCATTACCTATGTGAAACATTAACAGCGCATGAAAAAAAATACACGACTTCCCATGATACTGGCCCTGCTTCTACTCAGTTGCCTCTGTCCTCGGTAAGCAATCAAACCCTCCCATTCCTCTTCTCTCACGCACGGTCCTTTAAAGGCTGTTGTAATGGGCACTCTCTTTTTTCCTCCTAGTAGTCAGCTTCTTCTTGATCTTCCCTTCCTGAAGTTCCACGATCAACTGCCAATTCTCTTTCCCTTCCACTCCCTGCTGTCAGCAGTTGCTGCTCTGCCTCCTTTATGTCACTTCTTTCTCAATCGTTTGCAATTTTGCCTCCCCTATCCACCTCTCAGCCTCTGATCAGCTGCCATTCTACCTTCTTCTTACCTTTTTTGCTGCAGTGTCCACACTCAGTTCTTGCTTTGCTTCTGCTCTCCAAAATCCATAATCATTTTGTCCCCTTCTGCACAACTTCACTTTATTTATAAATATTTAAACATAAAGTGTATAATTCATAATTTATTTCTCTCTGCCAGGTTTATGTCTCAAAGTTATTTAAAGCAGAGTTAGTCTTTTTTGTGTTTATTAAAAGTCAGCAGCTACAAAAAGTGTGTTTGTCTCACAATCTAGCGATGTGGCCGCCCGAACCCTCGATTCTCTCTCTCTCCTCTCCCTGGTGCCAGCATTACAACTGTGGGCACCTAGGTGTGACAGCTTGCGGCTTCACAGCCAGGTGCGCACTGTGCAAGCGCAAGTCGCGCTGCGCCTCCTTAATGGCCGGGCAATCTTCTGGGACCAGTGACCTGTACCAGAAGATTGCAGGGAGGGAGGGGGAGAGGAGAACTTCCGGTGGGATTGCCTAGGTGGTCCGACCAGAATTGGGAGCGGGTACCTGTTAAAACTAGGTACCCCCCCCCCAAACAAAAATAACATGCCAAATGTGGCATAGGAGGGGGAGAGGAATGCCTAAAGTGTAACTTCCCCTCTTGGGTGAAGCTCCGCTTTAAGGCATCTATGCCAGTCTCTGCAGTCTCCTCTCCTTAGAATCTCAACAATCCCACTGTCCCCACCTTCTTTGCATCGGTATGATCTCTTCTCCTCCTCCTCCCCTGCACACGATCAAGCACAAGCCAAGACAATACGTATGTTATGGTAACAACAAAATTAGCCCAATACGTATTTGGAAGTTTGTTTTGTGAAGTCGATTATTTTTTGCCGTGTTTTTAATGATTGTTGCTTTTATTAGTGTGTCTGTCCAGGCAGTGATTTTTGCATGTGAGGCAACCAATATATACATTGCTTGTGAGGATGAGGTTGTTTTAACCACTTCCTTACTGGGCACTTAAACCCCCCTCCTGCCCGGACCAATTTTCAGTTTTCAGCGATGTCGCTCTTTGAAAGACAATTGCACGGTCGTGCGACGTTGTACCCAAACAAAATTGGGATCCTTTTTTTCCCGCAAATAGAGCTCTTTTTTGGTGGTATTTGATCACCTCTGTGTCATTTCTGATCGCCGCTATAAAGAAAAAAAGAGCGACAGTTTTGAAAAAAGAACAATATTTTTTACTTTTTGCTATAATAAATATCCAAAAATAAAAAAACAAATTTAATCATCAGTTTAGGCCGATATATGTTCTTCCTCATATTTTTGGTAAAAAAAATCGCAATTGGCATTTATTGATTGGGTTGCGCAAAAGTTATAGCGACTACAAACTATGGATATTGATCTATGGCATTTTTATTTTATTTATTTTTTTTACTGGTAATGGTGGCGATCTGCGATTTTTATTGGGACTGCGATATTGGGGTGGACATGTTGGACGTTTTTTACACTTTTTTGGGACCAGTGACATTTATACAGCGATCAGAAATGTAAATGTCCACTGATTACTGTATAAATGTCATTGGCAGTGAAGGAGTTAACCTGCAGGGGGCAGTGAAGGGGTTAAAAGTGTTCCCTCGGTGTGTTCTAACTGTGGGGGGGGTTGGCAGGGACATGACAGATCTAACTGATCCCAGTGACAGGGATCAGTAGATCTGGCATGCCCCCCCCCCCCCACAGAACGGGGAACCGCCGTGTTTACTTCGGCGGTTCCCCGTTCCTCCTCTCTGTAAGGAGATTGCGGGTCTCCAGCGGACATCGGGTCCGCCGGACCCGCGGTGCCGTCGGGACCGCGCCCAGTGCGAGCCGAATGGGAGGACGTCTATTGACGGCCTCCCGGCATTTTAGGGCCGCGTTGTAGCCGTCATTCGGCTATGGTGCGGTCGGGAGGTGGTTAATGTTGTTTCTAGGGGCTGATAACAAGCATTTCCTTCTGCTTTAACATTGGTCCACAGAGATTTTACAGATGGCCTTTGGAGAAAGAGAAAAGTGGCTGCTGCAATGTGTGGCACAGTCACCTGTCAACCGAGTTGGTGTATGGTGACAGGACCTGGCAGCCCTGTGAGGGAGCACTGGCAGATGTGTCATTGCCCGTAAATGATGTTAAGCCATTTGGCCAGTTGGAGAATATCTGTGATCAATAACAGCATCACTGTCTGTTAAGGAATCTCTATACATCCTAACCTTTACTCAGTCATGAAAAGTAATATTTGAATCAGAATGTATGGGCATCCTTGGCCATTTTGATTGTTCGGTGTTGTAAGTTTGATGTACTCCTTATTGTCCTGTTTTGTGGGAAAATCATAAATTAAACACTTGGATCAAATAAGCCCCCTTAAGGTTTACCTGATATGAGAAGCATAAATCATTAAAGCAGACAGGAGTCATGTACTTCCGGAAAGGTAATGAAAACCATATCAAAGGTAATGCATTATTCAAGGAAACAAAGTTGAAAGAAAAGGGAACTCGCTAGCTTGTTAAAGACCATTGAACCTAAGCCATAGTGATCCGTTGTATAGTGAATTATGACAGCTGTGCTGAAGACATGTTCCAAACTGCTGTCTTGCATTCACTTCTTTTTTTGGAGCATGTCTGACTTAATATTTAAGATTCTACACAAGGTTCAGTAAAAATTGCTTCAAGCTGTTTTACAATTACCTGCACACAAATAATTTCTAGCCTATTTAGTTTCTACTAGTTACTGTTGCCATGGTAAAATGAGACAAACAAGATGATAATTTACCATTAATTTGTCTCTCCTAATTGCTTCTTTTTTCTTGTAGCAGTCTTGGTTTTGTGACCTTTTTATCTTAGTGAATATGTTCGTAATGGTGGATAAGTGGATTAGCCTGTCCCAGCATCACACAATGGTCAAGATGATCTTGGAGGACAAATAATTTTTTTGGCATTTTATGTTTTTTTTTAATGGGTTGGCATGCTTTTACACAAAGTTGTAAAGTGATGTTGGCACTTTTATAAGCAAGGGTTATATCATTTCAAGTGTACACAGCACTGGGTTTTACATCCCTGTGTCACTTTCTCGTATTTATTTCCATTGAAAAAATATTTATCTAGGCTTGTCTTACCTTGTTTATTCTTGTCCAGGTAATTCTCTTTTTTAAAGTCCCTGATTTTATAAATTATAAACAGTAACTTTAGTGTAGGCTTTGATTGGATAACTGTTATTTATGAAATTTGTTGTAATCAATTTATGTATAAAAATGTATGGGAATAAAGAGGCAAATGTGGATTAGAATCTTACTAGAAAAACAATTTACTTTTCCAAAAAAAGAAAAATTTACTGGGCAATTACCATATACTGTGTAAGATTCTGGAGCACCTGGCTGACCCTTAAGGGATTTCTGGCTCTTAACTTTTTGGAGCTGACTAGATTTTGCTGCATCTAGATTTTGGGAAAATTTGTCCATGTCTGTCTTAAACGTACTTTATTTTCCTAGATCCATCAGTTTAAAATCCATAAAAAAGAGTAGCTTTTACTTAATTAAGAGAACAAGGTTACTTTTAAGTACATAAATGTAGAAATCCCAGATATGATGGCCATGAAAAGGTGCACAGCTAATATGTGTTCTGGACGATGAAGGGTATCAGTGGGCTTGAAAAGAAGAGCCTCATAGGAGTTTATTCTTAAGGTTAACGTGAAAGAGAGTGTGGAGTAAAGCGTAAACTCAGAATGATAGTCTGCTCACTTTTGGACAGAACCACCAAATAGGTGTCTTCGTTCCACTTTGGGTACACCTTCGAAAGCATACCGATAGATAATTGGGAGCAAAGATGAGTCGGTGAATATTACCATTGATAAAGTATTTTATAGGCATTCCCCAGTCTCAAAACATTTTTTAAATATTTGGATATGGTCTGTGTCGTGAACTGCCAGTCCTCTGTGTCCAACACCATCCCCAGTTCGCTTTCCCATTGCCTCTGGAAGGAGCACACCAGTGGTTTCCTTTGAGATGGTAAAGGAGTTGTAAAGGCAAAAAGTTTTTTTACTTTAATGCATTTTATTTGCAATTTCATTGGCTCCCACGACTGTCAATCAAAGTCAGTTAGTCAATCAGAGGAGAGAGGAGGTGGGGCCGAATGGCTGCTCCGTATCAGAATGTATGCGCGGAGCTGCAGCTCGGCTTGGGCTTCCCCATAGCAAGCTGTTTGCTGTGGGGGCACTCAACAGAAGGGAGGGGCTAAGAGCAGCATAGAGGGACCAAGAAGAGGAGGATCCATGCTGCTCTGTGCAAGACCAACTGTACAGAGGAGGTAAGTATGACATGTTATTTAAAAAAAAAACAAGACTGATTTTACAATCACTTTAAAGAGGAATAAACCAACTAAACGAGGCCCGGTGACTGTGGACGTGCTCTACAAATACTTTGAAATGATGGTAAACAACACAGAGATGGTTGGGTGCAGAAGAGTTGAAGGATAAGTTGCATATTACAATAATGCTGTCTCAGTAGAATATCATAGGATGACTGGAGAGTTTTGAAAGTGATTATCCTGGTGGAGGTGAGGAGGGAAGGTACATTTGTAAATCCATGATCCACCATTGGAATTACGAGGGGTGTTCTAGAGCGGGGGAAATAGGGGACATTGCAATATTTTCAATAATGGCAAATGTTGCAATTTTAGAGTCCCAAAGCCAAAGAGTGAAGGTCAAGATTAGATTCAAGGTCACAGGACGAGGAGAAAGAGGAAGCCAAGGTAAGGAGGATAAAGGAGTTGGGTGAGTCTCTATTATGTTAAGAGTCACCCAAAGCGGTAGATGATGGGTCTCATGGAGATAAGGGATATAGACTACGTTAGCTGCTAGGTAGTAGGAATGAAGGTTAGGGATGGATAAACAGCCCATTATTTTGTGAACGAGCAAGATATGTTTAATAATTCTGGGTTGAGATGATCCCCAGGTTAAGTGCTGAATTTTTCTTTGATGCATCTGAAGTATATGCTGGGAAATGGGTCATTTAGGGATGGAAGTCATCCTCACTGCATTAATTCTGCTGAACCACGATACCGGAAAATGGCTCCGTGAATCTAATACAGAAGATAGCTTCCGGATCAATGATGGGCAATTTGCTTGGTATAGTCCTTTATATGTGGGAGTCAACTGAATGCCTAAGTATGGCAAGGTAGATGACCACTGAAAAGACAAAGTGTGTTTCAGGGCTTTACTGCTTTCTGCAGAGAAGGTGACAGACACGGCTTTCAATTTAGCAGGGTTTACATGCAACCCAGAGAAAGCGCAAACATATCTAGGAGTTGAAAAATTGTTTGCAAAGAAACTCTGGACAAAGTGAGGAACAACAAAATGTCAACTGCAAATAATATAATTTTATGGGAAGAACATGTGACTTCTAGGCCTTTAATATCTGCGTGGCAATGGATAGCTTCTTCCAAGGATTTCATTGCCAAAAAGAAACAAAAAAGAATGAGGACAGCCCTGCCTATTTCCCCTCTGGATAGGAAAGGTGGCAGATTAAATTTCATAATATTTCAGTTTAACCTGGGGGGCCACTATGCATTGCATGAAAGAGGAGCCAAACCCATAATGGTAAAGTACTGAGCTAAGGTAAGGCCCCGACAGGGCGACGAAGGCCTTGGTAATATCAGGTGACAAGAGCATAATTTCAAGGAAGCATTGACATGTAATGTGAGCGAACTGCAAGACATGCTGTATATTCCTCAAGTTCTTACGCCTCAGTCTGAATTGTCATATTATTATGTATGGTATTATATTACATATGAATTTATTACGTATGAGTGTTGCCATTGCAGACCTGGTTTTGCAGGTGCATACTTCGGGGCTGTCATTGTGATCCTCTGCTTACCTAGTCACCATCCTGGAACAAGCATATGTATCTGAGGTGACTTGGGAATGTGTGCTTGCTCGAAATCAGTGACAGGTTCATTTTACAGTCAGGCCATAGGTACAGTCATTAGTTATGCATTCATAGAAATGTAGTGTGAATGGCAGAAAAAGAGCTAAGGACAACATACAAAGAAATAAAGGCTGAATTCCCAGTTCAAGGTACCTGAGTGTCTGATTGCAGCATCCATCACTAAGCAACAGTTGGCTCAAAGGAAGAAGACCTTGGAGGACTCTACTAGGCCTACTGCCATTCTCTGTTTTCTGATTTTGGGTGCATAGTGTTCAGATATTTCATTATTGTACTCTAATTAGAAGGGTTTCAACAGAGTATCTCATTCTGTAGGTTACAGATTTACATGATTATGCATTGGTTTTAAAATGTGTAAGTTATATTGCATTGTAAGACCATTGACTTATACTCTTTCTGTATATCCAAAATTATACAATGTACACATGATGTTTTTGTCAAGACTATAGATAAAAACTTGATTTGGCTCAACCATTCCCTTTTAACCAATAATGTGTATATATGTAATTATTTTCCAATGTGCTGGATCAATTAAGATCATATTTATTAACCAAAAATTGCAACATATAAAATGGTACCACAGACAAACCACACTTATAAAAAGAGCTCTCCGTCCACCTCACATATCCAAAACATCAATTTTTATTAGACCCAATGAAATATATATCAAGCAAAGTATGGTTTTCCCAAATTTGTGTAAAGAAGGGGAAAAAAGACAATTTGTCCATACGTTACATATCAGTGTATAGATTCCAAGGGAAACTCCTATGGATGACCAAGATTGTAAACATTTAAAGTAGACTTCACATAGGGTCACTTCCCCAGATGTCCACAGCTGTGCCATAGATTAATAGATTCCCACTGTATGTATCCATGGTGTGCAGGACATTTTGTGGTTGCTTAGATGGAAGGTCAAAAAAGGCAGCGGTCCAGAGAAGGTACACTTCCAGGCTGGTTATTACCATATGTAGAGATCCACCTGGGGTTACATATGTGAATGTTAGCCCCAGTAATTTGAGCCTGGGAACCTCCCTTGCACTGCAAAGTTAAATCTAACTGATAGCCAAAAAGCAATGACCCAACCATATGTTCTATGTTAGATACAAAATGGCTAAAATATATGCATAATTCTTTGCAAAGACCATATGTTCCAAACACAAGATCCATTGGCATGATATACTTATCAGGTTTCACTGTCCGTGCAAAAATTCTCCATGAATGAGTCATACAATATGAGGCTCTCCCATCGCTTGTGGACCTGTTGCAGTAACTGGCTCAGATGGTGTTAACCTCCCTGGCGTTATGATTCTGTCTGGAATTTTGTACCAAAAGCGTTGCAATTGTTTTGTAAGGAAATGTGGTGTTATGTATTATAGGCCTGCAATTCTTAGTAATATTGCGGTCCCTCCAATTGTGGTAGACTCGGTCAATGACGTTGTCCAGGTGTTCGCTACCCTCTCGGAGTATAACATACTGAGTAAGTACCTCTTAAAAACGTGCCTGTCACTTTGGACTATTCATATAGTACGGTTACCTAGAACACAAACCTTGTATACCAGAAACGTTTCTTAATACGTATATAAAATCGGTAAAACATAGATTGTATCTTGTATACCAACCCAGTAACGAAAAACCGATAGTCAATCTAAATTGAAACGTCACGTTCCCTCCAAGGGTCCGAGTTTAATGACCCCGATTGTAAGTGTATACATTGGGGT
>BLSH010000948.1:888160-898440 GCA_018402905.1 Glandirana rugosa | reverse complement strand
AATAGAAAAAAGCATGCCAGGACCTCCAAAATATGAGATCTGGGGTCAAAAAGACCTCAGATCTCATATTTACACTAAAATGCATTAAAAAAAAAAAAATGTTGAAAAAAATGGCAGGGGAAAAAAAAAAGTCCCCTTTAAGATCATTGGGCGGAAGCTACTTGTGACGTAGCTTGTGACGTAGCTTCCGCCCAGCTCACTCGGCTCACGGACACTGGGGGGGAAGGACCCGATCTTCGCCGCTGCCGGCGGGTCCGGTAAGCGGCGGAGATGACCGGAAAGCGGCGGGAGGGGGGGCACCTCTCCCGCCGCTGATAAAAGTGATCTCGCGGCGAATCCACCGCTAAGACCACTTTTATCTGACGCAGAATCGCCTGCTGAAAAAATAGATACCGGGGTTATGGTAGCTATCTGCTACCATAACAACGGTATTCCACTTCAAAGTACCGCCGTCAAGCGACGTACGGCGGTCCGGAAGTGGTTAATAGTGTAAAGCCACTTTACTATATATATATATATATATATATATATGTATATGTGTCTGATTTATTTAAAAATATATATTTATTGGTGTACTTTATTGCAAAACTTGTTGCCTATTTACCTTACACCTTAAAGTGGAACTTCACTCTCTCAATCATCATTGCTCAATCCTCATGCTAATAGCATTAGTACATAGATAGGAAAGTATACCATATATACCTGTTTAAATTTTTTTTTTACATTTCTTCAGTTACTTCTTGGTTTCCATGCCTAGATAAATTATGTCATACATCCCAGGATCCTTCAGGAGAGGATGAGGGATTTTCTCAGCTAAGCACACTCTCCTGCATGCATGCTTACGCTAAGGGCAGATGGTATTCATAAAATAAATGCTACATGAGTCATTTACCCTTACTCAACATGGCAACGGCCAGAAATGCTAGGGGGTTATTTTTCACGTTAACAAAAAACTTTATTGTGATACAATATACAGCTGAATTATAGTTACAATAAATGTGTTATCATCAAGGCAGATTTATCATCAAGAGTTATCAGATGACATTTTACATTACATGCACAAAACCAAGACACTTTTCAACGTAAAGAGACGGTACATACATCTTTCTTATGACATGCTGTTCAAAGATATACTGGTTCCATTATGCTGTGTAACTCCATTGGAGAGGTGTGGGGTCCTTTGATGGGGATGATGGTTTACCTAGTTAGGTGCAAGTTTCCGGAGCTTTTATCATATTTAGACGGGCATCCTCTATGCGTATATATGAGTTTTTTTATATGATAAGTTATTTATTTACCTCTGTTATCCAGCTGTTGAGGCCAGGGGGTTTGAGTCTCATCCAATGTTTGGCAATTGTTTCCCAAGCTGGGAAGTGTGTTTCATTCAGGAATATTTTGAGAAATGTGTCCATATCTGGTTCTGGGAGAATTCCAAGCAGGGACCTTTTGGGGCACACTGTGAGAGGAGATCCCATTGTATCATGGAGAAATTTCACAATTTGTGCCCAAAAACCCTGTATTTCGGGGCAGTTCCATATTAGGTGATAAAATGTTCCCGTTGCTTGGCCACACATTGGGCAAGAGGCCGTTTGTTCTTGTTTGTATCTAGATATCCTTAGCGGTGGTAAATATGCCCTGTGTAGAATATATACCTGTGTGAGTCTATCTGACAGTTTTGGTGACACTAATTTACAGGTGTCTAAGGCTTCACTCCATTCCTCATCCTCCATAGCTCCTATGTCCACTTCCCATCTGTTTTTTTGCGCGTATGCCATTTCAGAGGAAGAGGGTAGAAGCAGCATATTGTAAAAATTAGAGATCAGTTTTTTAGGGTCTGTGCTTTTAATCCCTTCTATAAACGGGTTGGCTGCAAGTTGGGAGATACCTGAAGGGAATTGTGCTCTGAAGGCATGTCTGAGTTGTATATATCAAAAATCATTTGGGATGGTAGATCATATTCCGTTTTTAAGCTATCAAAAGTTTTTAGTTCACCATTGTTTGTGATGTGGGATATCAAGTATATTCCTCTGGAGCTCCAAATCGCAGGGTCTGGGATCTGGCTAAATTCTTCTAGACGGATGTTGTGCCACAGCGGAGTGTGTTTATGTATGTGTGAAAGGGTGAGTTTATTCATTGCGATGTCTAATATGCGTCTGAAATCAAGCAATAGCTATTGTATAGCTCCTATGGTTTCTGCTCCCCTGACACCCCCCGCTATCACTGCTGAGGGATCTGTCGCCCACTTAGGGCAGAGGAATGTTGTGAATCTGTTTCTATCAGTTTTGTCAATGTGGAAGAGCTAGAATAGTTGTGCTGCCAAGTACTATATATTAAAATCTGGTAATGCTATTCCTCCTAGGTCTATAGGATTTTTCAATTTGCGCCAGAGTAATTTGTGTCTACTATTACCCCAAATAAAAGGTTTGAGGATTGCTTCCATTGCTTTGAAGTGTTTTAGTGGTAAGTATGTTGGTGAGTGCCAGACCATATACAATATTTTTGGAAGCAAGACCATTTTAACTAGGTTAATTCGACCCATGACTCCCAGTGATAACCGTGGCCATGTCTATGTTTTAGTCTTTAGCTTTGCAAATAATGGTTTTATGTTGAGCCTATAATAATCAGTTGGGGAATGAGTCATTTTGATTCCTAGGTATTTTATTTGATCTACTCTTTGTAGGGGGAGATTGGCCTGGATGTGTGTTGGGGGGAAACTATCTAATGGGAGTATTTGGGATTTGTCCCAATTAATTTTGAGTCCTGAGAATGTGCCAAATCTCTTGATTATGGCCAAAGCAGTAGATAGTGACTTGTCAGAGTCATCCAAGTATAGAAGGGTGTCATCTGTGTAAGTACTTATTTTTTCCATTAGTTGGCCCACTCGCAAGCCTATGTCGGGATGTGAACATATTGCTATAGCAAGGGGTTCTGTGGCAAGTGCATACAATAATGGGGAGAGGGGACATCCTTGCCTCGTGCCTCTGGTGAGGGGGAATTGTTCAGAGGCCCATCCATTGGCTAGCACCTTGGCAACTGGAGATTGATATAGCAGTTGTACTTATTTGATGAACTTTGGTCCAAAGCCAAATTTTTCTTGGCACAGCCATAGGTACCTCCATTCGACTGAGTCGAATGCCTTGGCACTATCCAAGGCAATGATTATTCTACTGCCTGTGTTTTCATGTGGGATTTGGAGATTGATGAAAAGCCTCCTTAAATTAAAGGAGGTATTCCTGCCAGGCATAAATCCGGCTTTGTCCTCCTGTATTAAAGATGAGATGGCTTTGTTGAGGCGGGTGGCTAGAATTTTGGCGAATATTTTTACATCTACTTGGATAGGGAGATGGGGCGGTAAGATTCTGGAAACTTTGGGTCCTTTCCTGGTTTGGGGATTAATACTATCAAGGCCTCTCTCATGGATGGCTATGGCTGGATATGTGATTATACAGGGAGAGAAGTTTAGGTATTAAGAATTCCGAATATGTGGAGTACAGTTCTATAGGGAGGCCATCTGACCCTAGGGATTTGGATCTAGGGAATTTCGCTATGGCTTCAGCTATCTCTTCGGACGTTAATGGTGCCTCTAGCTCTTTTACTTGTTCTAGAGATGATTGGGGGACTTGTATGTCTGAGAGAAAGTGTTCCATTGTGGATGTATCTTCAGAAACAGTGGTAGTGTATAGTTTAGCAAAGAAATATTTAAACAAGCTTGTGACTTGTCTAGGTTCAGTGATAGGGGCTCCCTCTAGTGATGGAAGGGTAATCACTACTGGTGGCCTTTCCTCACAGTGTACCAGGTAAGCTAATAGTCTTCCTGCTCTTTCTCCATGCTCAAATAAATTTTGTTTATGGAAGAATAATTTTTGTTTCGATTTTTCATAGTGCAGCTGTGTGGTTACACAGGGCTGTAATTTAAGAGTGCACGCTTTGATCTCAGTTGGGTCATCTACGTATTCCCTCTCAGCTGTCAATAAGTCAGCCTCTGCCTGAACCAGGGTAGTCTCAGATGTTGTTTTTAACGTGTTGCATTTAAATGCATTAAATAGTGTTTTTGGTTTGTGGTGCTCAGATGCAGTGGAGATTTACTTTATACCCTGGAAGCTGAAAGATATACATGGTACTTCCTGGTACCATATTGAAGCACATTACTTACCAGTGTTACAGCTCTTAGCCAATCAGCACGGTCACATAGAGAGTCCAAAGCCCTGTGGAAGCTACGACCTTGGTGACTTGTAGCTTATACCTTTTTCTTTACCCTGGCATGAAAGCCAAGGCATGTGGCTGTCCTCTTTGAGGAGTTAAGCTGACTGTAAGGCTTACTATTCCCTTGCTAGTTATGAGTTTTGTTATGTACTTCTCTGTACAGCTCTGTACTTCTTTCTATGTCACGTGAACATGTTTGCTAATATATGGCGTCTAATTTAACATAAATGTATTTGTTCTAAATATTAGAAATACATTTACTAAATATAAAATGTCTTTTCGAATCTGAAAACCTGTGATCCTGTATTTTTTATCTTTATATTATCACATAAGTTATTGTAGCAGTAGTAGATTTCCATAAGTTTTGTTTGACTCATGTTTTCCAGGATGAAATTAAAATAGGTAAAAATGCAGATAGGACATGACATAAATTGCTAAGATGCATTTGTGCTCTAGCATATCTCGGTTTTAATCTTCTATGCCCTAACAGTAGTGTCATATATTACTTAGCACGGCACCTCTCTCTGCTTGTGTCTGTATTGCCTTGAACCATTAGACAGCAATCCTGCAGCTCAATCTGCCATTGGTTTAATTCCTGTCTCATTATGCAGTGCCTATAAAGCACAACATAAAACATGTTGCAAAAGCAAATAAATAATGAAGTAAGATATTTCTGTTTGTGCCGTACCATAATGTACATAATGTTGTATTGGATCCAGACACAGTGCCAGTCGTCTGCTCTTTGTAACTCTTTAGATGTGGCATAAATTGTTATCGACTTGAATCACAATTTACATTGGAATGAGAGCTCTGTGTTACCAGAAACTTAAAGCAGGCCAGGCAGTGGAGAGTCAGCAACTTTAAAATTCATTGCTCAAACACAACATGCTGCTTAGAGAAAATCCTTATGTCTTTCTAATTTATGTTGCAGCAATTAGGAAGCCGTATAAACGTTAATTTGGAAGCGTGTTCCTCTTAATCAAGCATTCCACTCAGGCTGTCTGCTATCATAGATATTTCTAGATAGACAAATCACCCTTTAGTGTTTGGATATCCTCTTATGAAAGGTTGAACAACTTGTTTAATGGCAGGGAATAGAAAGGATCTGCAGACATGATTACAGCCTCTATGACCTTTACTGCTTTCAGAGATTCTACATTTGTTTTAATTGGCAATTAATTTTCTTGGCTTTTCTGAGTAAAAAGTTAGCAAGTATTGGACAAGTACAGATTAAAGTGTATGCAAATCGAAATAGCCAAGTATACATTAGTTCTGTATTTGTTGATGGAAATGTAAATATTCTTTAGTTTTTATTGCTAACCTGTCTTCGCTAAAGCTGGCTATTTGCAGATTGAATTGCTGCCATTTCCTGATGAAACTCGATCCATTGGTGGCCCTGTTGACACCACACAGCTTGATAAATTTTGATTGAAAGTTTGAAGGAGCTAAACAGTGACATCAGCCAATCAGCAGTTGTCATTGTTTGGGCATTCTGACAGCCACTGGTGCTGGCTATCAGAATAGCATAACCAGCAGCAGGAGATTTGTTCATTTGTGCTGTTTATTTTTTGGTTTATCCTACAGACTGAATGAAAGAAATCTATGTGTGTATGATCAGCTTCGGTGCCCTCCACTTCTACTTAGATAAGTAAATCTAAAAATGGAGGTCTCCATTCATAGATCATGTTTCATGAATGAAGCAGGTAGGCAGAAAGGGCAGGCATAGTTGAGGATGAGGGGGCATGGCAAAGGAGGATTACTACTGAAAGAAGAGGAATCAACACAAGGAATACATCCTACTGTATGTAAATTATATCCCTTGTGCTGATTTTTCTATTTTTGTTTTTGACTGTAAATATAGTGCCTTGAAAAAGTATTCATAACCCTTGACATTTTCCACATTTTGTCATGTTACAACCAAAAATGTAAATGTATTTTATTGAAATTTTATGTGATAGACCAACACAAAGTGGCACATAATTGTGAAGTTGAAGGAAAATGATAAACGGTTTTCCAAATTTTTTTTACAAATAAATATCAGAAAAGTGTGGTGTGCATTTGTATTCAGCCCCCCTGAGTCAATACTTTGTAGAACCACTGCTGCAATTACAGCTGCAAGTCTTTTTGGAGATGTCTCCACCAGCTTTGCACATTTATAGAGTGAAATTTTTGCCCATTCTTCTTTGCAAAATAGCTCAAGCTCTGTCAAATTGGACGGAGAGTGTCTGTGAACAGCAATTTTCAAGTCTTGCCACAGATTCTCAATTGGATTTAGGTCTGGACTTTGACGTTAACACATGAATATGCTTTGATCGAAACCATTCCATTGTAGCTCGGGTTGTATGTTTAGGGTCGTTTTCCTGCTGGAAGGTGAAACTCCACCCCAGTCTCAAGTCTTTTGCAGACTCTAACAGGTTTTCTTCTAAGATTGCCCTGTATTTGTCTCCATCCATCTTCCCACCAACTCTGACTAGCTTCCATGTCCCTGCTAAAGAAAAGCATCCTCACAACATGATGCTGCCACCACCATGTTTCACGGTAGGGAGGGTGTGTTCAGGGTGATGTACAGTGTTAGTGTTCCCCCACACATGGCGTTTTTCTTTTAGGCCAAAAAGTTCAATTTTGGTCTCATCTGACCAGGGCACCTTCTTCCACATGTTTGCTGTGTCCCCCACATGGCTTCTCGCAAACTGCAAATGGGACTTCTTATGGCTAGAGTTGAGCGAACCCGAACTGTAACGTTTGGGTTCGTACAGAACTTTCGGGTGTCCGTGTCCCGAATCCGAACCCGAACGTTTGAGAAAACGTTCGGGTTCTGGGTTCTGGTATTTTATCACGCATGTTGAATAGCTGCGGGGCAGCCAATTACCAAGCGTTTCACTGGTTTTCCCTAGAAGCCATCACAGCCATACCTACTAATGGCATGGCTGTGATTGGCCAGTGCATCATGTGACCCAGCTTCTATATGAGGCTGGAGCCACAGTGCTGCATGTCACATACTCTCAGGTTAGTGTAGGGAGAGGATGCTGCCGGCGCTGTGAGAGGCAGATTGTGAGGGACAGATTGCAGTGGTAATAACTAGGTAGAGATTACTACTACTGCTTTGAGGGACAGATTGTAGATCCATAACATCTCATCCTGCATTACAGAAAGATATGATTACAGAACAATCTCTCATCCTGCATTACAGAACAATCTGATTACAGAACGATCTGATACTGGACTAGGTAGAGATTACTACTGCTTTAAGGGACAGATTGCAGATCTAATAACATCTCCCATTTTTCTTCCTTTTGCAGCCCTCTAGCACTTTCCAGGACTTTTTTACAGTCATTTTTGTGCCAAAAAGTTCGGGTCCCAATTGAATTCAATGGGGTTCGGGGTAAAGTTCGGATAACGTTCGGTACCGAACCTGAACGTTTCCGGAAAGTTTGGCCGAACCCACCGAACCCGAACGTCCAGGTGTTCGCTCAACTCTACTTATGGCTTTCTTTCAACAATGGCTTTCTTCTTGCTTCTTGCCTCTTCCATAAAGGCCAGATTTGTGGTGTGCATGACTAATAGTTTTCCTGTGAACAGATTCTCCCACATGAGCTGTGGATCTCTGCAGCTCCTCCAGAGTTACCATGGGCCTCTTGGTTGCTTCTCTGATTAATGCTCTTCTTGCCCGGCCTGTCAATTTAGGTGGATAGCCATGTCTTGGTAAGTTTGCAGTTGTGCCATACTCTTTCCATTTTTGGATGATGGATTGAACAGTGCTCTGTGAGATGTTCAAAGCTTGAGATATTTTTTTTTTTATAACCTAACCCTACTTTAAACTTCACAACTTTATCCCTGACCTGTGTGGTGTGTTCCTTGGCCTTCATGATGCTGTTTGTTTACTAAGGTTCTCTAACAAACCTATGAGGGCTTCACAGCTGTATTTGTACTGAGATTACATTACACACAGATGGACTCTGTTTACTAATTAGGTGACTTCTGAAGGCAATTGGTTCCACTAGACTTTTGTCTGAAATCCAGGGGAAGAGTGAAAGGCGTTGGCCTGTTTGGAGTCCAGGCTGAGGTTGCCTCTCTACTCACCATTGCAGGACATCTAGATATGCGACTTTTAGGGACCACCCCATTTTTCTCTGAAGCTTTAGTTAGGCGTATCAGAGTAAAGGGGGCTGATTACAAAATGCATGCCACACTTTTCAGATATTTATTTGTAAAATATTTGGAAAGCAATTTATCATTTCCCTTCCACTTCACAATTATGTGCCACTTTATGTTGGTCTCTTACATAAAATCCCAATAGAATACATTTACGTTTTTGGTTGTAACATGACAAAATGTGGAACATTTCAAAGGGTATGAATATTTTTTTGAAGGCACTGTAGGCTTTAAGAAAACATAAATGAGCAAAGTGACAAAGTCTATTTAAACACTTTGAGCATATTCAAGTTTTACCATAACATCGTATAGACTCAGTACAACAGTTTGCTATGATTACTTTAATTTGCCCTATTCACACTTTCCCACAATGGAATCGTAGGCAGAAACGCATGATTCTGCCTGTGATTCCAGGATCGCAGAAAATATGCAACGCGCTTGTGGTGCTGAATATATACAGTATCTCACAAAAGTGAGTACACCCCTCACATTTTTGTAAATATTCCATTATATCTTTTCATGTGACAACACTGAAGAAATTACACTTTGCTACAATGTAAAGTAGTGAGTGTACAGCTTGTATAACAGTGTAAATTTGCTGTCCCCTCAAAATAACTCAACACACAGCCATTAATGTCTAAACTGCTGGCAACAAAAGTGAGTACACCCCTAAGTCAGAATGTCCAAATTGGGCCCAATTAGCCATTTCCCTCCCCAATGTCATGTGACTCGTTAGTGTTACAAGGTCTCAGGTGTGAATGGGGAGCAAGTGTGTAAATTTGCTGTTACGCCTCTCATTCTCATACTGGTCACTGGAAGTTCAACATGGTACCCCATGGCAAAGAACTCTCTGAGGATCTGAAAAAAGAATTGTTACTCTACATAAAGGTGGCCTAGGCTATAAGACCGTGGTTCTCAACTACCTGTCCTTGGGACCCACTAACAGGCCACCTTTGCAAGATAACTGAAATGCATCACAGGTGATATAATTTGCTGCTCAGTGATTTTAGTATTCTAGTCTGCATCTCCCCAAGGTAATACTTAAAATCTGGCCTGTTAGTGTGTCCTGAGGACAGGAGTTGAGAACCACTGCTATGAGAAGATTGCCAAGACCCTGAAACTGAGCTGCAGCACGGTAGCCAAGATCATAAAGCGGTTTAACAGGACAGGTTCCACTCAGAACAGTGACAAACACAAAGGAAGAGAGAGCGCACGACACCCTAGTGTAATAAAGTTTATTAAATTGGTTAAAAGTAATACAAGTTGCACTCACTGTGGGGAAATGGTAGATCGCTTTGTACACACAGATTATGATGTTCCTTTCCCATGGCCTGTTCCTCCAAAGGATTCCGAACGATTCGAAAATTAATTTGTCTGGAGAAATACTGGCCAGATGTCGAACTTCAGAAGCAACTGGAGTACACACTATGGCTACCATTATGTGTGTATATGGACACATGTGTGTATTTATATACATATGTGTGTGTGCACATGCTCATACAGTGCCTTGCGAAAGTATTCGCCCCCCTTTGAACTTTGCGACCTTTTGCCACATTTCAGGCTTCAAACATAAAGATATAAAACTGTAATTTTTTGTGAAGAATCAATTAATGTCAAAATATAGAAATACAAACTTCGGACTTTACACCGTTTTCCAGCGTTTCAAGTTTCCCCCCGCTTATGAAAGCGTTCCGTGACATACTCGTACACGTGTGTGTGTATACATATATTTATGTGTGTACACAGGTATATGTGTGTATTACCATCGGTATCACACATGAGGTCAACGAAGACTTCAAGCTGTAGACCGGTCATAAAGAGGTCTGTTTAATTAAAAGCTTAGCAAGCCTTAGGAAACCTCCTTGTCCGGTACCCTTTCCTTGTAGTATTAGACACACATGTTTCGCTAGATGGTAAAGGGGTGT
>BLSH010000948.1:858985-888129 GCA_018402905.1 Glandirana rugosa | reverse complement strand
TTTGCATTGTTGCCAAAAGTTAGATTTTGGTTTCATCTGACCAGAGCACCTTCTTCCACATGTTTGGTGTCTCCCAGGTGGCCTGTGGCAAACTTTAAACAACACTTTTTATGGATATCTTTAAGAAATGGCTTTCTTCTTGCCACTCTTCCATAAAGGCCAGATTTGTGCAGTATACGACTGATTGTTGTCCTATGGACAGAGTCTCCCACCTCAGCTGTAGATCTCTGCAGTTCATCCAGAGTGATCATGGGCCTCTTGGCTGCATCTCTGATCAGTCTTCTCCTTGTATGAGCTGAAAGTTTAGAGGGACGGCCAGGTCTTGGTAGATTTGCAGTGGTCTGATACTCCTTCAATTTCAATATTATCGCTTGCACAGTGCTCCTTGGGATGTTTAAAGCTTGGGAAATCTTTTTGTATCCAAATCCGGCTTTAAACTTCTCCACAACAGTATCTCAGACCTGCCTGGTGTGTTCCATGTTCTTCATGATGCTCTCTGCGCTTTAAACGGACCTCTGAGACTATCACAGTGCAGGTGCATTTATACGGAGACTTGATTACACACAGGTGGATTCTATTTATCATCATTAGTCATTGAGGTCAACATTGGATCATTCGGAGATCCTCACTGAACTTCTGGAGAGAGTTTGCTGCACTGAATGTAAAGGGGCTGAATAATTTTGCACACCCAATTTTGCAGTTTTTTATTTGTTAAAAACGTTTGAAATATCCAATAAATTTCGTTCCACTTCATGATTGTGTCCCACTTGTTGTTGATTCTTCACAAAAAATTACAGTTTTATATCTTTATGTTTGAAGCCTGAAATGTGGCAAAAGGTCGCAAAGTTCAAAGGGGGCCGAATACTTTCGCAAGTATGCACTTTTTGGAGGAATTTGTACATAAAGCATCTCTCATTAATTGTGTGCGTGAATTTTTATATGCATGCACGCACCAAGAATGAGCAATGAATCAATTAGGTTTTCTGAGTGGGCATTAATTAATTGGTTTTAAAAAAGTAATAATAATGTAAATTAATATTAAAATCACAAATTAAATTCATTTTCGTGAGTGACGTCACACTGCTCCGGCTGGCCGCTTCAGCTAGATGTGCGGGCTATATACCCCTGGCGAGGGACCCCTGGTTCGGAATCCTTTGGAGGCACAGGCCATAGGAAAGGAACATCATAATCTGTGTGTGCAAAGTGATCTGCCATTTCCCCGCAGTGATTGGAACTTGTATTACTTTTAACCAATTTAATGAACTTTATTACACTAGGGTGGCGTGCGCTCTCTCTTTCTTTGTTTTTGTCACAGATCCAGCCCACCACCCAGTGGACGCCAGGAGAGCTGCAACACTCAAGTGTATCGATTGATACCTATTATACTATGGACTGCCAATTCACTACTGAAAATATAGGTGATCTGCACTGACGCTGGTTGTGTATATTTGTGTGTATTCTGCTCAGAACAGGCCTCGCCATGGTCGATCAAAGAAGTTGAGTGCACGTTCTCAGCGTCATATCCAGAGCTTATCTTTGGGAAATAGACGTATGAGTGCTGCCAGCATTGCTGCAGAGGTTGAAGGGGTGGGGGGGTCAGCCCGTCATTGCTCAGACCATACGCCGCACACTGCATCAAATTGGTCTGCATGGCTGTCGTCCCAGAAGGAAGCCTCTTCTAAAGATGATGCACAAGAAAGCCTGCAAACAGTTTGCTGAAGACAAGCAGACTAAGGACATGGATTACTGGAACCATGTCATGTGGTCTGATGAGACCAAGATAAACTTGATCCCCTCCCTTTGGAGACTGGGCCGCAGAGCAGTATTCCAACATAACGACCCCAAATACACCTCCAAGACGACCACTGCCTTGCTAAAGAAGCTGAGGGTAAAGGTGATGGACTGGCCATGCATGTCTCCAGACCTAAACCCTATTGAGTATCTGTGGGGCATCCTCAAACGGAAGGTGGAGTGCAAGGTCTCTAACATCCACCAGCTCTGTGATGTCGTCATGGAGGAGTGGAAGAGGACTCCAATGGCAAACTGTGAAGCTCTGGTGAATTCCATGCACAAGAGGGTTAAGGCAGGGCTGGAAAATAATGGTGGCCACACAATTTGGACATTTTCACTTAGGGGTGTACTGACTTTTGTTACCAGCAGTTTAGACATTTACAGCTGTGTGTTGAGTTATTTTTAAGGAACAGCAAATTTACACTGTTATACAAGCTGTACACTCACTACTTTACATTGTAGCAAAGTGTTAGTGTTTACATGTTACTACAGCATTTAGCGCAAATGTATGCTATTGGCCCTGAATACCAAGGATGCTCGGTGTCAAGAACCACCTTTGCCCTACCAACCTAGGATGCTAGATGTCAGTAGCTGCCTTCTTTCTAACAATCTAAGATGTTAGGCTTGGCAATTTATGACTCTAGACAGCAGGAGCCGACTACTAAGCAGGAGCCTAGCAACCAAGGACACTAGGGGGTTGATTTACTAAAACTGAAGATTGCAAAATCTGGAGAAGCTGTGCATGGTAGCCAATCAACTTTTAACTTCATCTTGTTCTATTAAGCTTTGACAAAAAAAAAAAAAAAAACCTGGAAGCTGATTGGTTTCTATGCAGAGCTGCACAAGATTTTGCACTCTCCAGTTTTAGCAAATCATCCCCTAGGTCTACAAGAGCCCAAAAAACCCATTCAGCAATTGTATCACTTAAGAGATTTGTAGGAGAAAGGAGGTTCCCTTGCTGGGGGGGAGATGATTTTTTTTATATCATTAAATGCATTTTAAAATGCAACCAATATAAATAAAGAGATATGACCTCATCAGCCTGTTGCAACTTATTCACTGTCCAATGGGAGGGAGGCTGTGTTGCTTAGCTACAAAAGAGAAAAGTCAAGTCCCCAGGTTCGCTGTTCTGTGTAATAGTGGGAACCTCCTTTTTTTCTCTAGGGTTTGTGTGTTTTTCCTTTCACTAGGCATCTGTGAATGTTTCCTCATACCTGTCTGTATTGCCTTTACACTGGCTTTGTCTACCAGGCCACTTTTATTCTTTTCATCGAGGGCGAGGAGCTGTTGCAAACGGTCGTCTTCTTTCACCTGCTGCTACATGGTTCCATAAACTCTGCAGGGATAGTTGGCTGCAGAGTTGTTCATGTATTGTCCCTCTATCCCAGAGATCTAGCCCCTTGTAAACACTAAGTCTAAACCCAGGTATTCACAAGTAGAAATCTGAATGATAATTTGTATAAACAATTCATAGGAAGATTTGTACAAAAATTCTTAATACCTTCATTGTAAAGTCATTCAAGATTCCCTTTTCTTTTAGCATTCGATTTTGGAATGAATGGTCTTTACCAAACAAAAATCAAATGCACTGCTTCAAGTTCATACATTTGTGAAAATATTTTCTTGTTACTGTGGTCGAGAATGAACATGGATTTGACCCCACTAACGTTTAGAAAAACAAACAAACTTTCTTACAACGAAAAATGTTGAGTGCAATTATACTAGTGTATACCAAGCTTAAAGGGGTTGTAAACCCTCAAGGTTTTTCACCTTAATGCATTAAGGGGAAAAACTTTTTCTCTTGCAGCAGCCCCCCCCCCCCCCAGCCCCCCTTTACTTACCTGAGCCCGAACCGATCCCGCAGCGAGGATGAGCCTCGGAGCTCACTCAAGCTGCTCCGGTTCTCATTGGCCGGATTGATAGCTGGGGAGCCTTTGGCTCCTGCGGCTGTCAATCAAGTCCAGGGAGCTGGGGGGGGGGGGGGGCGAGGCCGAGGAGTCCCACTGTGTGAATACACACAACAGCAGGACTCGGGAGCGCGCCTGCACGAGTGACCCCAGGGAAGCCTGGTGGTCACTCAAGAAGAGGAGGAGCCTGGAGCACTGCTGGAGGGCCCCAGAAGACGGGGTTAGGGGCCACTCTGCAAAACCGTTACACTGATTTGCGAGTTAAAGTGATTGTAAAGGCTACATTTTATTTTTTAAATAACAAACATGTCATACTCACCTCCTCTGTGCATCTCAAACTTTTTTGTGGTGAAGAACTTATTTATTTTTACATATATATTTCACTTTAAATTTAATGTGAAGGTTGTTCCTGCTTTCGAGAGCAAATCAGATTGAAGTGATTGTAATCTTCTTTGTACTTTCACTTGCTTCCATGCTTTTCATTTAACAGTTTCTCTTTCAGAGTTCCAGACTTGATTAAGTATTTCTCCAACGCTGAAACTTTGAATGAACAAACTTTATAAGCATCAAAGTTGAAATGGACCGGTCTCTATTATTATAATATAATTAGAGCAATCAAGTTCTCCTGAGATCTCGCACAAGTCTCGCGTTGCGAAAGGAACTAATGAATGACAGACAGAGATTGTGTTTTTATATATGTTACTTTTTTTGTGTATCACTGTCTTAAATACACCAGTGCCCACCAGTGCCGCTTATCAGTGTTCATCAGTGCGGTCCCACTAGTGCCCATCAGTGCCCATCAGTGTCCATCAGTGCGGTTCCAACAGTGCCCACCAGTGTCGCTTATCAGTGTCCATCAGTGCGGTCTCACCAGTGCCGCTTATCAGTGTCCATCAGTGCGGTCTCACCAGTGCCGCTTATCAGTGTCCATCAGTGCTGTCTCACCAGTGCTGCTTATCAGTGTCTGTCAGCGCAGTCTCAGCAGTGGCCACTTATCAGTGCCCATCAGTGCGGTCTCACCAGTGCCCACCATTGCCGCTGATCAGTGTCCATCAGTGCGGTCACACTAGTGCCGCTTATCAGTGTCCGTCAGTGTGGTCTCACCAGTGCCGCTTATCAGTGCCCATCAATGCGGTCTCACTAGTGCCCACCATTGCTGCTGATCAGTGTCCATCAGTGCGGTCACACTAGTGCCGCTTATCAGTGCCCATCAGTGTGGTCTCACCAGTGCCACTTATCAGTGTCCATCAGTGCGGTCTCACCAGTGGCCACCAGTGACGCATATCAGTGCAGAGGGGGTATCAATCAGAGCGGAGATGATGTGCTATAACATATTTATAAGTAATAACTTGCACTACCATTAATATTAACATTGATATGTAATAACTTGCACTACCATCTCTTAATTTTTGCTAATGTACATATCCATTTACCAATATTTACCAATATTATGCAAAACTGTATATCCTGCTTTTGTTACTATTGCACTTCTGGTTAGACCTAAACTGCATTTCGTTGCATTGTACTTGTACATGTGTAATGACAATAAAGTTGAATCTAATCTAATCTAATCTAATCTATGTGTGGAATGTGAAACCGCTCTGCGCTGTATATCACAATGCAGGCAGGGAGCTCACAGAGCGGTGTCACATTCCACACATAGCACACAGCACATTCCACACATACCAGAGCTGTCTATGCCCGACATCTCTGCTCTGTCATGTGGGGATCCTTTCAGTGTTGCCGGGATGGCGGGCAGGCAGCGGCGTGGGGGTGTGCAGCACTGGCAGGGAGGAGGAGGAGAGATCAGGGGAGGAAGGAGAGAGCAGGACACCACCTCAATGGGCGGCACAGACCGGGGGGGCTGTGAGACCCCTCCGCCCACTACACTGAGCCAGCAGAAATAGAACGCCCTGCTGGCTTTTAGCAACTACAAGTGGGCGTGTCAGACCGCTGCTGCCAGTACAGGACAGAGAGGCTCCAGTGGTCTTACAAACAGGATGACACAGGGGACTACAGAGCTCAGCAGACGATGGGTGGCATGGTTGGTGAAGGTAGGAGATCAGCAACAAGAACATGGAAAAAAGTTTTTTCCAGGGAGTTCTGCTTTAAAGCAAGTGACTAAGAAGTAGGAAGAAAAAACAGTCCTTGGGACAGAAAATCCTGATTATCTAACACAGCCCACAGAGCGTCTGCCAGGAGTCTTACCAGGTTGGTGTACCTCATTTGCCTGGGCCAATCTGAAGCATTGGAATGCTCTTTATCTGAATCTTGCAAGACATTTCAGGGAAGAAATAGCACAGCTCAGGATGTACTGTTCCCACTGAATTATCAGAACATTCATTGCTTCTGCTACCTCCCTCCTGTACCTGGGGACAAACATATCCTGTTTGTTGTTGAACCTGGAGGCCAGAAGGTCCACATTCATCATCCCCCCATCTGTGGCACATCCTGGAACACCACTGAGTAAGGAGACAACTCCTCTGGGTCCTGGCTCTGCTGGCTGAGGAACCTACCAACTGCTTATGCCTATGCAGAAAAGGCACTAACATCAAGACAGGGAGTCAAACCCCAGTTTGTAGTCCTGGAATACCACCTCCTGGAGTGTCAGAAATGCAAGTTGTCCAAGCATATTCTCAATCTGGAAAGTCCGGGCAAACCTAAATGCAGAATAATATTTCGCTGAGAATTTGGTAGACTGAGAGACAGACCATGGGGGCAGTCTCGGTATCTGCCTTGGGAAATCTCGACAAGCAAATGAAAAAAAAAAGGAACCTTTCTTAACAGTCAGAGAGGGGGAAGACTTAGCAACCTTAACAGACTTAAAGTGGATGTAAACCCAGCACTGGCACAGTATTAATGTATATGTACATACAAGCCTCCTGCAGGTATCCCTACATTGCAAATGTCACCCTTTTCAGCAGTAGCAGACATGCAAAACATTGGAATCAGTGGGTGTCTCTCTTTGCTGAAGCTTGGTGGGTGGAGTTGTGATGTCACAAGATTCCCCACCCAACTCTATACTGAGAGCTGGAGGAGAAAGGGGGGGTGAGGCTCTTTTTGCTCTGTGTAGGAGATAAGAATATGACCTGTCTGTCACACAGCACAGGATGAAACGTCTCCCATTTCTCCCTCAGTGGGTTTTTTTTCCTACTGAGAAAAGATGAGGGTATTACTCAGAGTTGGATTGACTTTTCCTGGCAAAACTGGGCACAGATGACATGATACCCTATCCTGTACAAGGTAGAAGTGTCAGTAAAAAATGTTTTTTTCAGGTTTACATCCACTTTAAGGTTCTTCTGCTGAGGAAGATGAGTGTTCTTGTTGTTAGTGTCCTAACTGAAAAAGTAACTAGAGAGAATCTAAAGAGATGTCCCTTCTGGACAATGCAGAACAAACTCTTTTGATAAAATAATCTTATAGTCTAGCACCTGAAGCAGGGTGCCTAAATATGATTTCTGATGGGCAAATCAAGCAATACCAAAACCAAGAAATGTTTAGCACACCAGCACGGTTGAATAAAAAAACATGGTTTGACAGGGTACAAGCACGAGCTGCCATGCCACTAAGTTAAAGAGTACAGTATATCTGACTGCCACAATATGGAGAAAAGCTAATTCTCTGATGTGGGAGTGCTAGCTGTAGACTGAAATCTGTTTGAACAATGTTCCCTTCAGAGAGGGCATAGAAGTCGACTTTGAATAACAGATCTGCAGAGGTATCTGAACCCAAACCAGTCCAACATGTCAGTGTCAGATCTAGAAGAGGAAAGGGAGGAAAAGGAAGTAAATACCCATGGGTAAGATAAGGTCTCCAGCAGACAGCTAAACCAGACCAGAAGCAGCCCCATTCACAAAGACAACATAGGGCCAAGTCCTGAGGTGTGCTTGCATTCATAAAGCAACTTTACTTCTGTTAGCCAGAGATAGTAGTAAAAGCTCAACAAAACAAGCTAGAGTTTAAGGCCTCATACACACGGGCATATCTTTAAAAATAAACAAACCGTCGGGCCCGACGTCAAGGAAAAAAAATTGGCGTTTTTCGGCGTTATGCATCGGCGTTAGTGAGCGTTGGCATCAATAGGCGTTTTTAAAAACAAAATCATCCCTGTGCTATTTTTCAACCTAAAAACGTTGGCGTAAAAAAACGCTGGTACAATATTAGTTGGCGTTTGTTGGCGTGTTGCGGCGCCGGTGTCAAAAAACGCCAAAATGCTACAGTCTCAGAACGCGATGGCCGTGGGTTCTACTTTCAGCTCACTAACGCCGACGCCATCTACAGCTCAAAAACGCAGACGTTTTTATGGGGCCATTGACTAACATGGAGAGCTGCAAAAAACGCCATAAAACGCCGGCGTCAAAAAACGTCCGTGTGTATGAGGCCTAAGACCTGCAACAGTCTTGTGGTGAGGTCAGGTGCACTCAACCTTAATTCTTGACGGTAATTCAACTGTGTGGCACTTTAAAATCAAATGCTGTATGACACATCGAGTGCCAGTGGGGACAGCCAGGGAACTGTCATCGTTTTAGCATGCAGTGCAGTTTAAACACACCTGCTCCCAAGTTGCTTTTACATACTATTGGCAACACACCTTTTACGTCTTTTTGCACTAGAATGATGATAGAAAAGTTTGAGTATGGCTCAGTGTGGAGATAAGGAAAGCATATAGTACAGATGCTGTGTGATGCAGTTATGTCTGTGAGACCACAATAGTGCAGGCAGGCAGGCAATTAAATCCCCACAAATAGGGAGCTAAAGTCTGCATCTGTAAATGTATTTAAGACAAACAAAACAAGACATTAGACAGTTTTTGACTAGTTCTTTTAAAAAAAAAAATAGATAAAAAAAAGGATGCATTAAAGTTTTTTGAGTGGCCAAGGAAGTGAATCCTTTTGCAAAGCACAGTAAATGTATTGTGTATGTTACAGTGTAAGCAGAGCACAGCTTTGAAAACCTTCTGCTTCTGTCATATTTATCAGATTTTGTTATAATTATACAATTGTCAAGTTGATGCAGATTGCACTTGGCAAACATCCTCTTTGACCTTTCATGTAATGTGCTTTTACTCTTATCAATAGTGCCACAAATTGACAGATATCTGGATAACATTATTTTAGACAGCTTGAAGGTTGGTAAACATTGCAAGTGCCATTTTCCATCTCTTCCTTTTTTGTGATTTATTAGGTGTCTTGTTCAGCTCATAAAATGTGTAATTTAGGCGTGCTATGCTCTTATATATGTAGCTTATATTTAAGTCTCTATGATGATACTTGTTCTTTGTGATTTCATGGGTATGAAATATGAAAATTGATCTGCAAGGTAGTCATCAGACAAAACAGAACACATCAGGATGTGAAATGCACTTTTGTACTGCCAGAATAGCTAAACACAGTCTGCTGATTTACTGGTTTTAAAGTGTTTGTAAATCCTAACAAAGAGCTGCTATTTTCTTTGTTTTGGTTTGTTAAATATTGTACTGAAAGATTTCTATTATATTTGCTCGATAAGTGCAAAATATCTGTCCTAGGGTGACAATGCTGCTGTTTAACCACTTCACCCCCCGGAAGGATTCCCCATGTTAGGACCAGAGCACTTTTTGCGATTTGGCACTGCGTCGATTTAACTGTCAGTTGCGCGGTCGTGCAACGTTGTACCCAAACAAAATGTTTGTCCTTTTTTTCCCACAAATAGAGCTTTCTTTTGGTGGTATTTGATCACCTCTGCGTAATTTCTGATCATTGCTATAAACAAAAAAAGAGCGTCAATTTTGCAAAAAAAAAAAAAAACAATATTACTTTTTGCTAAAATACATATCCAAAAAAAATATATAAAAAAACGAATGTATTCATCGATTTTGTGAATTCCCCACAATATCCATATGAGCTTCTAGATGTCTTTTTTCATATTATCCTTGTAATTCTGATGAGTTGACCTGTACCAGTCTACCTGTGTGTGTTGGGGGAGGCTGGGGGTACAGGGGTAGCTACAGTGGTAATAACTTTTCCTGCAAGCTGTAGTATTTTAGGTGTTGTTTTATGGATGGTAGAGATTAGTTTAATGTGAATAACCTTACCAATGTGTGTGTTAAAACATCTCTATTCTATACATGGTTTGTTGTGATATATGAGGGAAACCATATTTTCTCATTACCAGTGTAGACTCATCTCTTTGTATTCATACTGTGCACCCAGTGTACCTCGCTGATTTTAAGAGCAGCCTACCAGACAGGGTATGTTTAAAATAATAGAACTCGCCGCCTATGCGGATGACCTGATATTTTTTGTGTCCTCTCCCGACATTTCCCTCCCCAACATCCTGGAGGCCCTACGGGTGTACGGCGAACTTTCATACTACAAAATAAATGTGGCTAAGTCGGCCGCATTGAATGTCACAACTCCACCAGCGACTTTGGACAGGCTCCGTGACGCTTTCGAGTTTAACTGGTCAGCGGCCCCCATCAAATATCTGGGCATATTTGTAACCTCGGATCTGAAGGACTTGTACCCGGCCAACTTTGTCCCTCTTCTTGCCAAGCTGAAGGCAGAACTCAAGCTGAAGGCATTCCTTGATTCTCACCTGGTTCGGACGCTGTGCTGCGTTGAAGATGACCATTCTACCGCAGATCCTGTACCTTCTACAAACCATCCCGATACGGATCCCCATGGACTTTTTTGGGCAACTGCGCGGCCTCTTCAGAGATTTCATCTGGTCACATAGACCCGCCAGATTTAAACTACGGACCCTTTCTCTACCAAAGGCCCTTGGGGGTCTGGGTATACCAGACATACTCAATTACTACAGGGCCGCCCACCTTGCTCGGGTGGTGGATTGGCACTGCCATGCGGACTCCAAGCAGTGGGTAACCCTCGAGATTGCAGAGGCCTCTTTGCCGCTGGTATCTTCGCCATGGATTCAGGCTGACCCACCCAGCGACATGAGCGAACACCCACTAATAGGATCAACGTTGGGGGTCACTAGAACTGTCTTGCGCTCCTCGGATCTGGCCCTGCTCCCCTCTCCTTTAACACCGATCATTGGGAATCCCGACTTTATCCCAGGCATAACGAGTAAAGGGGTTCGGATATTGGCTTCCCAGGGAAAGACACGATTGAGAGACGTTTGGTCTCGGGGTGCTTTGCCCTCCACAACAGACATAGCGGGGTCGGTTGACCCCCCGCTGGACGCCCTGAGCACCCATCAAGTTAGACACTTCCTTTCCACATTGCAGAAGGCTCACTTCACCCCTCGCGATCTCACGCCCTTTGAAGTGATGTGTAATACGGGGGAACCTACCAGACATACTCTGGCAGCCCTCTACAAGCTCATCTCCTCCCCGGGCGGCGACCCAACCCCTCCCTTTATCCGGCGCTGGGAGGGTGACCTGGTCATGTCTTCTGGTCATGCCCTGCTCTAAAACCATTCTGGGACGATGTAGCATCCACTATTAAAAGTCTAACGACCGTGGACGTGAAGGATGACCCAGCCTTGGGCCTACTACACCTGACGGAGATGCCCCTAAAGAAATATAAAAAAACCCTTACAATGCAACTCCTCAACGCGGCCAAGGTCTGCATCCCAGCTTTATGGAAACAGACACAGCCCCCGACCAAGGCCCTATGGTTCTCCAAGATTAACCATATTCACCGTATGGAGGAGCTCTCTGCATCTCTATCGGACACAGAGGAACAGATCAGGGACAAATGGAGGCCTTGGAGATATTTCACTGGCACAGAGGACTAACTGCGCGTGGCTGCCTGACAATGTTATTGACTGGCTCTTAATCTTGCTTGTTGTTCAAATTCACTGTGACTCCTGTGGCTCCCTCCCTGGGGGGCCCCTCATTCCCCCTGTCACTGGCACGGGACACTCATCTCTCCCCTTCCCCCCCCCTTTTTTTTTCTTTTTTTTTTTTTCTTTCTTTTTTCCCCTTCTTCTATCTATACTCCTTCTTTCCTCTCTATGAAAAAGAGCTAGGCCTCAACTAGCCCTTTCCGAAAAATTTGGAAACAAATGTTTATGTTGAAGTGGAGGGCGGGGCGGGGGCCCCGCCGGGGCCATCGGCCCGCGGTGGGGGTCTCCCGGCTCACGCTCCTCTCAGTTAGTTGGACACACATTCCCTGTTATACAACTACCTTCCTGGTAGGGTCGTACTACCTGGATGGCCTTTAGAAGCAATATTGGTTTGATACTCATTGGTTTAGCCTCGCATTCTGTTTTACATTGTGTTGCCTTTGGCATTGATGCTGACCTGCTGTCTGTAACAGATAATCCAGCTTGAATGACTCTCTGTAAAAACCATTACCCGCACTTGCGGGCCGCAATGTGTGTTCTGTGTATGTCAACGTTTGATATAAATAAAGAATTAAAAAAAAAATAATAGAACTCATGTAGTTCATTGAATGGATGTCAACAGAAGGCATTGGCCCAAAAATTGTATCTTTAAAGCATCACACCACAACCCATGGCATGTTCATTGTGGTGTGCTCCAGTGCATTTCTCTGAGATGCAACAGTGCGCTGGGTTGGCATTAAAAAAATGGCAAAATACTGTAAGTTATTGTGCATTTGCTGTAGCATATACTGTAATTGTAAAAGGACCCTTACCCATACGCTAGGTATTTCTAGACCATTTGTTGCAAGGGCATAATTTAGCTCACAATGTGAAGAGTGGCATCTTAGGAAGGCCACCAGTCCCACTGATATTCTGTACCATCCTTCTAGATCCTCTCACCTCTCACACACCTACCTTTCGGCTGCTTGACAGTGGAGGGATATGTTCAGCAAGTCATTCCAGTGGATGGACCGCAGAAATAGACAGGCCACATTATGCCAGCTCTTCTAAACCACAAGCCCCTCCTTCATCCACACCTGAATTGGGTAGATGAGAGATGGAGACAGCTCAGGACCCCATTTTACCCGCTTCATTCAGCCATAATACCCAAGGGGAAGAAAGGGAGCCCATGCTTTAAGAGGTACTGTGCACTATACAAACAAATCATAATACCTAAAGCTGGCCAGTTTTGGGAGAGCGAAATTGCACCAGAACAACTTGTGGCTCATGAGCCCTCCCAGGAAGGTATAGGGGAACCCAGAAGAATTCTTGAAGAAGTGGCTCAAGCACAAGTTCAGTAAACTCTTTATAACTTTAAGGTTTATAATTAAGCAAGCACCCTGGGTGCTGGTGTCCACAACTCCACTAGGGCAGACTTTGTGACTGATGGTGATGATACTACTGAACTCCAGAGACAGAGAGACTACATCTGGTGAGGACAAAAGGCCAACTCTGGATAGAGAATGCTGTCGTATTATTGTACCCTGATTTCTTCCCAACTATCTGAAAGTTACATGCATATTTCTCGGCTGTTAAACAGAGGCTGCAAGGCCCTGACCGTCAATTTGCAATGCTGTTACCTGCAAAACTGTAGGTAGTGAATAAGGAATGCACCCACTTTTTAACCTCATCTGAAAATGTGCATGCCTGGATCGACACTGAAGCAATGGCATTTTCCCTAAGGATACATGGTCTCCTAGGCCCATTCCCCGTCACAGAACTGGTACCATCCAATATTTTCTCTCTTTTTATTCTCCTGTTGTATGTAGTATTTGATCTACCAAGATGCATACCACCTGATATTAGTTCTGGATTTACTCCCACTTATTAGGGCATGAAGTTGAGCAGGGGAGTTTGTGCTGACCTGTTATTGGTTTTTGTCTCCTGAGAGAGACATTTTTTGTGTTTCTTTGTACGAATGGATGTTTTATTGTTTGAGTCTGCACTTGCTCCCCCATTACTTCACCAATAGATACCAATAGATTGTAATATTTGTGTGTTCTCCTACAGTCTATTATGTACTCACTGGTATATCGGGGGTCAGCAATTCATCGATCGTGATCTACCCGTTGATCGTGCGTAGGTGACAGGTAGATTGTGATCCTTCATTGCCAACCCTACAATTTGGGCAGGAGGGGCAGCATTATTCACTAGTACCGATCCCCTTTCCTCAGCTGCAGGAGGAAAGGAGATCTTTACCGGTAAGTTTCGCCCCTCCTGTCGCTGACCCCCCCCCCCACACACACACACACACAGTGCTGCTGGCTTCCTTCCTCTCCCCTCCTGGCTGCTATTGTGTAAAAAAAGTAAAATGATAAAAATCTGCTGACACTGTCCACACACCATCCACTGCCTTACTGACGCTGTCCATTGCTCTACTGACTGACACTGTCCACCTTTAACCAGTACAGAACCGCGCTATATCCGAAAAGACGGCTACAGCGCGGCTCTGAAATTCCGGACGGAAGTCCATGGACGTCCTGCCTCGTGTGCGCTCCCCGCGTGCACTCGCAGTCTGCGGTGGTGCGCTCTCGCGGCCGCCGCATGCTGCATGGGCATGCCTGCGGGTCGGGCGGACTCGATGTCTGCCCGAGACCCGCCGATCACTTGTAGCAGCCTCAGAACGGGGAACCGCTGATCTAAACACGGCGGTTCCCCGTTCTGTGAATGGGACATAACAGATCTAATGATCCCTGTCACAGGGATCAGTTAGATCTGTTATGTCCCGACCAGCCCATCCCCTCCACAGTTAGAACACACCCAGGGAACACTGTTAACCACTTCACTCCCCCTGCTGGTTAACCCCTTCACTGCCAATGACATTTATACAGTAATCAGTGGACATTTAAATTTCTGATCGCTGTATAAATGTCATTGGTCCCAAAAATATGTCAAAAACGTCCGACATGTCTGCTGCAATATCGCAGTACCGATAAAAATCGCAGATCGCCACCATTACTAGTAAAAAAAAAAAAAATAGTAAAAACGCCATAAATCTATTCCCATAATTTGTAGACGTAATTGTTTTGCGCAAACCAATCAAAATACGCCGATTGCGATTTTTTTTTTTACCAAAAATATGTAGAAGAATATATATCGGCCAAAACTGATGAATAATTTTCTTTTTTATATATTTTTTTGGATATTTATTATAGCAAAAAAGTAAAAAATATTGTTCTTTTTTCAAAATCATCGCTCTTTGTTTGTTTATAGCGCAAAGAATAAAAACTGCAGAGGTGATCAAATACCACCAAAAGAAAGCTCTATTTGTGGGAAAGAAATGATAAAAATTTTGTTTGGGTACAACGTCACACGACTGCGCAATTGTCATTCAAAATGCGACAGCGCTGAAAGCCTAAAATTGGTCTGGGCAGGAGGGGGGTTTAAGTGCCCAGTAAGGAAGTGGTTAAGGTAGTGTACGTTTCTATTTACAGTGACATTTGTTTCATCATATTTTTCTACGTTTTCCTTACAATTTAGTTAGGCCTGGCTAGTGAATATCTTAAAAAAATAAGAGAGTCAAACCCCGGTGATCTTTCTTTCATGTTGTTCAGGTAGATCTTCGACTTTCAAAGCCTAGCCTACCCCTGGTCTAAAGTCACTATAATGTCATGCCTGCAGCTTAAACTCAAAATTTAAGTGGGCATACATGTTTGCATTCCTAAAAACTCCTAGCCCCCACACGTTATTTCTCCAAGAGAGGCATCTTACGGAAACCAAGATAAGGACCTTAAAACGATGTTGGGTAGCTCGATGCTTTCACCCTACTTATTTAAATTATGTTCAAGGGTTCTCTTTCCAAGTACTTCCTCTTTGAATGGCTCACAGTGATTTATGATATCTGTGCCCAAGTGCAAAGTGCTTGGTGTGATAATATATTACATCCTGGTTTAAGAGTGCACTAAGGTCACAGATGTTTGTATGCTGCGCATGCAGACATTTTGTAGACTTAATTTAATGCAGTAGTCTGTAGTTGGAGAATTCAGAATTCTAAATTACTAGACTGGACTGTATATACTGTAATACCGATAACTCACATGCCAGCTACTAAGAACTTTCAGACATGTTGGAAAGAATATCTCCCCCTGAGATCAGAGCTCCAGCCTTTGGCTATGTGCAAAAAGTAACATGCTGCGATTTTTCTTACAGCTTCTCTAATGTCCTTTTATGGCAGGCTCTCTGTGTTTGGAAAATAAATTGCTGTATAAAGAACAGTTCTCTATGCTGTCCTTCTCTGCCCTCCATCTCTTTACCATCTCCTCCTATTTTTTTTATCAAAATGTGCAGAGACAGAGCAGAAGGCAGCTGTATGAACATAACTTTACACCTCCGTTTCAAGTTAGCCTATTTGAGTTTATAATAACTCTGTAATCATGCTCTCCCTTCTGGATTTTCCATACATGATGCAAGATGAGGCTGCAGCTGAAGGGAGAGAAAAGTTGTTAGTCTAGCATCCTTCCTGAGACTGTCCTTCCAAAACAGAGCTAGCAACTATGGATGGACCTACAAAATACTTTAAAACACAAACCTTGACCATTCAAAGTGAGCATATAATAGAAAAAAAAAAGCCTGAACAGCTGACACAATCAGTAAGTACTGCTTGTTAAAAAAAAATTTTGTAGTTAGGCAGATTTAGTTTTAAACAAACTTCAACTTTTTCTGTAACTGTCAACCCAGACTTTGCCCCTTCCACCTTTCAGAGTCTTCTTTTGGTCAATAGGCCATCCAATAGGAAGGTTTGGTAGGTGGAAATAAGTAGGGCCAAACTGTACTAGAAAATACTGGAAACGTGGAGATTTGCATATAGCTTCAACTTCCTTCTGGATCTGCCAGTAGATTTAGCATAGATTTTAATGGATAATAATCTCTGCATATACAGTATGTTTTTCTAGGTTTGTGTCAGGTTTGCTTTAAAAGGGTAAAATGATATTAATTGTGAGTTATATATTTTTTTTTCTAGCTAATTATATGTGCATGGCACTTTTAGCTTTTTTTCAGTTGAAGAGAATCTGAAATATTAAAATTATTCAAATTATGGGATAGGTATTCCATATTTGAATATGATATCCTTATGAGACACTCTCACGTAATTATCTAATTTATTGAAGGAGTTAGATTTCGAGCCACTGTAAGTCACCCTCTTACATCTTCACCTAATTTATTGATGAAGTTGGATTGCTTTGATGCTGTCTGGTTCCAGAATTAATGAGGGTAAATGGCCTTCTAGCTAAAGGTTTGAAGCTACAGAAGTTGAATTTTAATTTCCAGGGGAACTGCACCAAGGTATATTGCCTCTGAGTTTCTAAGAAAGAGTCGTCTGTTATGTGTATGTCAAAATGTGCTTCCCCTTTTTAAAGAAGAGACCTAAGAATATGACCTAAGCACACCTGACCCAGTGAGAATCTTCCGTTTAACAGTCTGTTATCCTTTTACATATTTCACTAAGAATAAGTAATATGTGTTTTTTATCTGTGACAAATTGGCTTTTGTTTTTGGCTTTATAACCTGTAGATTAAAAAGGGCCTATTGTGTAAAACTGTAAATGTTACTAATAAAGCAAAGTACTATTTTTAGTTTTTGTGTAAAAAAAAAACCTTAAAACAATGTAAGAAATGATCCTTTTTTTGTAAATATATACTTATTTTCTTGGTACCCCAATGCATTAAAAACATATTTTAGATCATTTGTGTGCTCCTCAGCATTTCATAGCAAAGCAAGTCTCCACCAAGGAGGAGCATGCATAGTATAGTCGTGTCCATATATAGTTAATGATGTCACCCGGGAGACACCGCCTCTTTGTATATAACCACTTTTAAATAGCAGACCTGCGGGAACAAACATATATGTCAACAGATTTTTATCTTTCAATTGGTTGGCGGATGTAAGGCATTATGACTGAAGATGAACATTGCCAGATGACGTGATTAATGGTGGATTTACTTTGTGGGACATTTTTTAGTTTTAAGGACATGTTAAAAAAAAAAAAAAAAGCGGTGTCTGTCTTTATTTGCTCTTTACTTTTTTTGTGCATTAGTAGGGGTACTAAACTATGTACCCTTTACTCATTCACACAGGAAAGCGGATATCTACATGCCCTCTCAATTTTAAAGGGGCTTGCAGATTCCAATAAGCACCCCGACTCCTGGGCCAGTGCTGCAGGGAAAAAAGCCTTTGTATTCTTCAACACGGGGAGGATGCTAGGAGCCTCCTCCTGGGGAATACACCCCTCCATGTTGAGGGCATGTTACAAAGTATGGTTCAGGAGGGGGGGCTGCACGGCTTAATCCCCTCTTTCAAAGCTTGCCAGGATAAGGGTCAGGTGTGGATTTGTAATTTTTTTTTTGCATGGGACTTCCCTTCAAATTAATACCAGATCTGGTAGGTGAATTAGAAAGGTAACATCACTAGTTGTTAGGGTATTGGTGATGCCTGCACCTGCCAGCATCCTTAACCATCATTGACAGCTTGAATCTGTCATGTATAATGGCAGTAGTGATGTCGCTATAGTACATGACGTTCAGCTCTACAGGTAAATGTTTGGATGGCTGTTTGAATATGTTCAGTCCGAACTTTCAGCTCATCTCTATTCCATAGTTGTAGTAAATATTTTACGGAATTTTCATTCATCAATTTATTAAAAAAAAAAAATTGAAAGACTTTCAAGGTTTCTGGGATTGGGGGAACAAGGTATGATGTTTGCAAGTATTTTGCCTTAACCACTCTCTCACCCTATTCTCACTTTACTACCTATGTGTAGTTGCCCTGAGCTGTTAAACATTGGGGCAGTACCAGAGCAGCACAGTTTTTTGGGGTACCTTATCTTTGAGAAACATGTCTAATATAGACTTTTATGAGGGCTGAGATTAACATAACAGGGTCACGCCTGTCTCTTGCAAGGCGATATCACAGTAGTTCTGGCATGGTGGGCTTGTTTCACTATAGAGAAGTGGAACAAAAAACAATCGACTGTTGGATCTCAACACTGCAGACAAGACCATAGAATGAGGAAGGAATACTGCTTGCAAAGCAGAATTTTAGGTGTCCATTCATCTGTACTTTTTGTGTTGGTCCCTCTGCAACATGCTGAATATTGTGCCATTTTGCTTTTGTTTTATCTGATATAAAAATGTTATTCACAGTCAGATTTTCTGCTTTAAAAGTATTGATTTTAAAATGGGTCTTTATGGTGGAATATTAAGCATGTATCTAACTCCATTTTGTTAGTATGAATTCAGGCATTTCAAATACAGTGCACATAATAGCACACATTTGCTAGTCAACTTCCATTGCCTCTTAACTGAAAACAATTATGAATATATGTCAATAAACATTGCACATTATATAGTGTGACGTTATGCGAGGTGCCATAATGGACGGGCGATACTTGCCTCGCATGTGATCACTTTGAGGTAACTAGTGAGAGTCCGACCCGGGTTTTGCCAGCCACCGTGGCAGAGCTGGTTTCCGGCCCTCATTCCTGGTCCACTCAAACCCCTCTCCACCTGCATTTAATGACCAGGAAGAGAGCAGAGATGAACTCTATCCTGGATCTCAGAGGGCAAAAGCTAAGTGAGCTCTGTGTGATAATTTGGACTCAAAGGTCAAGGTTTGCACTGTGCTTATGTTTTGTGGGTGCCCACTCCCCAAATAGACAGGTTACCTCTGATCCCGGATGTCCCCATAACCAAGTCCTTGGAAGGCCATGCTGGAACATTCAAATTCGCACTTCTCGGCTTTGGCATACAGTCCGTATTGCCGAAGGCGACTTAGGACGCAGGCAACATGTTTCCAGTGTTCTTCCAAGGTGGAGGAGAATATCAACATATCATATAGGTAAACGATGACAAAAAGATCTAAATAGTCTCTGAACACATTGTTCACGAAATGTTGAAACGTAGCCGGGGCATTGCAAAGAGTCCAAAGGGCATCACAAGGTACTCAAAGTGCCCGAACCGGGTGCGGAAGGCGGTCTTCCACTCATCGCCTTACTGGATACGAACCAGGTTATAAGCCCCACGGAGATCCAATTTCATGAACACTGTTGCCGTTCTGAGTCTCTGGAAGAGTTCTGGGCCAAGGGCAGGGGGTACTGGTTTTTGACCGTAATTTTATTTAACTCCCTGTAGTCGATACAGGGTCTCAGGGTGTGGTCCTTCTTTTCAACAAAGAAGATGCCAGCTCTGGCTGGTGATGCAGACGGACGGATGAACCCCTTTTTTCAGGTTCTCATCCAGGTAGGCCTTGAGGGCCGCTAACTCCAGCTCCGTCAGAGGAAAGATCCTCCCAAATGGAACCTCTGCTCTGGGCAAGAGCTCAATAGTACAGTCATATGGCCTATGAGGAGGTAGTTGTTCTGCTCCCTTCTTACTAAATACACAGAGGAACTGAGGTGATAGACAGAAGGGACTGACTGACGGGTCTCCGGGTTCAAGTCTGTATCCAGACTAAGCAAGATGGGGTTAGGTCTGTTGGTTCCTGAGAAACAGTGCTGGAGGCAGTACGGTGATGGGAATTTGGTCTCCCCGGTAGCCCAGTTGATAGAGGGGCAATGAGCCTGTAGCCATGGTAACCCGAGGATAATCGGGAACAGGGGGGAAAGCGATAATGTCCAATCTCAGGAGTTCCTGGTGGCCATTCGGGGTAGAAGCTGGTATAGGAAGAGTTTTGTGTGTGACGACACCGGACTTGATGGTTGTGCCGTCAGCAAGTCGTACGACCATCCCATGGGATTTGGGTCGTAATGGGATCTGGTGCTGGGTTGCAAAGGCCTGGTCGATAAATCCACTGCAGGCACCAGAGTCGACAATAGCGGTGACTAGGAGACTCTTTCCGGGAAGCTGCAGGGAGAGCGGGAGAGAGAGGTGAGTGGCGGTCTGCGAGAGGGTCGGTATGTCTTCGGTGGAGGAAGGTGAGCACTTAGCAAGCTTGGCAGGGCAAGCCTTCACCACATGACCGGGCTCCCCGCAGTATAGACATATGTAGTTGCCTAGGCCTTGTTGTCTTTCTTCGGGCACAGATACGGTCAAATATGACCCACTTGTCTGGGCTGGGACTGATCAGATCCCGCTGGTGCAACGGCAGAGGTCGCTGGAGCGGGCCTGGGGTATAGAGAGGATCCCACAGCTCTTTCAGCTCTGTGTTCTCTAAGACGTCTGTCAATCTGGATTGTCAGATTGATTATAGCATCCAGTGTGTGTGGCACCCCCACACGGGCTAGCTCATCCTTTAGGCAGTCCGACAGACCCAGGCGGAATTGATGATGAAGAGCTGCGTCATCCCACGCGGTACCTGCGCTCCAGCGCCTGAACTTCGGAACATAATCCTCTGCCATACGGCGGTCTTGTTGCAGCGCGTGGAGGGCCGCTTCGGCTGTGGCAACTTGAGTGGGTCTTCATATAATGAGGCCATTGCCCGGAAGAACAGGGTCAAGCTGTCGACTTCAGGGGCCTTCTGTTCCAAGAGGCAATGTGCCCAGGATTGAGGTGCTTCCCGAAGCAGGGAAATGACCAACCCCACCTTTGTGGTTTCTCGGGAGAAGGTATGGGGTTTGAGGGAAAAATAAAGTTCGCAGGCATTGCGAAAGGCCCGAAATTTAGCGCGGTCGTCTGAAAACCTCTCTGGCAGGGGAACCTTGGGTACAAGCAACAGGGCCAGCTGTGGACTGTCTGGTTCCAGGGGCCTTGGTTGAAGCGAGTTCCTGCACCCGTACCTCCAGTCGGGTGTAATCTTCCTGCAGGGTCTGGATGGCCTGGGTCAGCCCAGCCAAGTGTATGCTTAAATCATCCGTAGGAGAGGTCCCCTGTGCAGACTCAGGAATGGCCTGCTGATACTGTCACGTACCTGGTGGTGGAGTCTGACTTATGCAGGGGTAACCTCCCTTGCGACCCTGATTCGTGAACCCCTGATAGAGCAAGCAGGAGGTCCAGGAATGAGGATGGTACGAGGGTTGAGTTGGTCACCGGTGACAGTTATAGTAGCTTTTCCGGTCTCGTGCTGGTTTTGAAAAATGGTGGTACAGGCTGGATGGGCAACTGGCTGGCGGTGCAGTACAAGGGAGCAGACAAAAGAGTAGTCAGGTACAGGCAGAGTTCGTTAACAGGCTGGCAGCAGAGGTACAAGGGAGCAGGCAAAGGAGTGGTCATGGAAGCCAAGGTCGGTGCAGGCAGAGATCAGAGCAAGGTCAACACAAGCCGGGTCACAGGAAGAGGTCAACAGATAAGCAGGTAGCTTCAGGAACACACACAAACGCTGTAGATCAGACAGCACTCACTGCAGGGTGCACTCATCTTAAATGGAGCCCTTTGGTGCCGTTTCGGCGCAAAAGCGTGCTCACGAACGCACACAGGCGCGCGCACAAAAAGTGCAAAGAGTGCCAACAGGTCTTCTTCTAACACATATGTGGTATCGCCATACTCAGAAAGAGTAGCAAAATGTGTTTTGGGGTGTAGTTGTAAGTATGCATATTCCATGTGAGAGAAATAACCTGTTAATATGACAATTTTGTGGAAAAAAAAAATCTTCATTGTGCAAAGAATTGTGGGAAAAAATAAATTAAAAAAACTCACCATACCTCTTACTATATACCTTGGAATATCTACTTTCCAAAAATGGGTTCATTGGGGGCTATTAGTACTGTTCTGGCTTAGTAGTGTCTCAAGAAATGAGGGGGACCCTGAAAAAGTCACGTGACATAATGCGTAGGGCGTGGCCGGAGCACACAGCGGACCTGAAGAGACGTGAGAGGCGCAAAATGCCTGTGTTTTTAACTTTCAACGCAATTTTAATGTTTTTTTATGTAAGCAGCCAATTTGTCTTGATAGAACGGATCAAATTTATACGTTATCATACTATGTGGGCAATATTTGTTTTATCCTCTTATGGTTGGAGCCATCATGGATATCTAAGGAGCCTGTATTGCAGAGGAATTAGAGGCATATTGTGAATTTGCCATACTTTCCCATAGGTCCCATATTGCCCTGATTTTGAGGCTGTATTGGAGAGGTCACAAGGAGTCATTTGTAACACTTCAAGAACCTATATCGGGAAGTGAGAAGGATACACAAGGAGGAGCAAGCATTAACCCCATGTGGAAACCTGTTTCAAAGGCTTTCTATATGCGGTTGTGAGGTGAGAGTTCTGTGAGCACGGAGGTAATTGATGGAAGAACAGACATCACTGGATTGACCAGTAAGAAGCACTGCACATTTGCACTTCAATATTGATATTGGACACTTGTTTACAATATGATACGCTGGATTTTATGCATTATTTATTTGTACTCGGAGTCAAAAGTTGTGAGGGAGATGGGATGACATGAGGTTTGGACAGAGACCTGAGGTGTGCCGTGGTCATAAGGTCAGTATGCCTTAAGGGGGCATACTCAATTAGAATGAATGAATGTGAGCTGTGAAGAGAGGGGACGGGGATGGTGGGAGAACCTCCCCGGAAATGCCGTGGGAAACAGTAGGAGGAGGCTGGGTTATATGAGACCCATACTCCTCCTACAAATACAGGCTGACCTGTGGTCAACCTTACAATTTGTACTCGGAGTCATAAGTTTTGAGGGAGATGGGATGATGTGAGGTTTGGACAGAGACCTGAGGTGTGCTGTGGTTATAAGGTCAGTATGCCTTAAGGGGGCAAAAATAACACAGATAGGATGCAAGAAAATAATCAATTTATTGTGGCAAAAATACAACGTCTAATCCACCAATCGAGCGAAAGCCCTAGACATTTCAACAAAAGGTTCTGGAATATACCTCGCATAGCAAAAGGACTTCCACCTGCCTAGTTTCCTGATGATGTAAGAGGGGACACCCTGCTGAGAAGCTGCCGAGGCCGCACCGATCCTAAATGAGTGACCCGAGTATTCTTTCGGGTTTACCCCCAATCTGGAAAACAAAATGCAAACATGTTTTATGAATTGTGAGGTTGTGAGCGGAGATTTAGGAAACCGCAGTAACAGCCTTTCCTTGTTTCCCCCCTCAGCTGCAACACCAAGGCATCCAACACTTTGACTGGACACCAGGCTGTGTCAGTTTCGAAGTACCTGATATGCGTGCCCTTACCTATTTGACTACTCTTGCATGTCCCTAATTGCAGCCTGAAATGACCCCGATGTCTGGTGAGGTGTTTAATCAACACAGGACGAGACTGTGGGCCTGAAACAGAAAATTCACTTGGCCTCAAGAACCCATAGAAGGCTAGGTAGATAGCAGCCTTGACGACCAGACTGGCTTGCCTGCCGAACGGTGCAGTGGAGAGTGTCAGACATACCCCGAAATAGTTGACCAGTGACCGGGCGTCTGCCGACTGGAGTTGGCGGGCAACTCTTCTGTAACCCCTTAAAAATAGCTTTGATGGGATGAGCTGAAAACAGGGTAGGATCGTTCGGGTGCTGCATGGACCTGAAATGCTGGATTCCCGCCACATAGGTTCTGATGGTAGAAAGAGTTAACTTAAGCTTGAAGTGGCAAAAAGGAATAAATGCTAAAATGCACTCAATGCTAAACCTGTCCGTATGGGGAAACTGTACTAAAAATTACTGAAAGGCCTGTCAAGCAGTGTCATAAGCTTTCCTGGTGTTAGCTGAAAGAGAACTCGTGATCAGTTCCCTGGCCCTGGCCTGAAAAAAACTTAATCCATCCTGAGCAGGGAGTAACCCGGGCACAGGGGGGCCAGCTGGTCTGCCTCCGGGACCTGTTGGAAGAATAATGAATAATTAAAGCGTGACAATGCGTCAGCCGCCACGTTCTCTACGCTTTTAACAAAAGCACAGTTTATGTGAAAATTCCCTTGCAGAGAGAGCCAAGTCAACCTACGTAGGGAGGCCATGATAGTTAAAGATTTGGACCTGCCCTTGTTGATAATCTCAACTGCAGCTGCATTGTCTGTGAAGAAATTCACCGTTTGTCTGCCCCACAAGTGTCCCCAGACCCGTGCTGCCGCTACTAAAAGATAGACCTCGAACAAGGCCGAAGTCCTGTAAAAAACGGGTATGGACTTTACCTCTTCTGGCCACTGATCCGCCAACCAGTGTTTACCAAATATAGCTGCGAAACCCCTGGACGCTGCTGCATCGGACACCACCCTGGGCGATGATTCGGAAGCGGCTGGAATAAACATTGAAATTCCGTTCCAATGTAGCAGGAACTTGTCCCACACGCTGAGGTCCCCCAACGCCTCAGCGTCCAACTTGACCCGGGAATCAGAGTCTGCAGCCATGGGCAGTAGGGACAAAAGTCTGGAAACAAAAGACCTACCTTGAGGAATTATCCTTATTGCAAAGTTCAGCATGCCCAAGAGAGACTGCAACTCCCATTTGGTACATGCCTGGGAAACCGTGCATGCCTGGATATGCTCTTTAATTCTATCTAACTTGTCTGTAGGTAGACTGGCCTGCATGGACTGAGAATCCAACCTGACACCCCAGCCAGAGGCACATCACGAGCAGAAAAAAACCGAAACCAGCTTCCTGAGATCTGAGGGGGGCTCATTAGCGGATTCGATCAGCAAGAAGTCGTCCAAGTAGTGGATGACTTCCTGGCAACCTTCTCTGTGCACGAGAATCCAATTGAGGGCTTGGGCAAAAGTGTTGAAGAGCCAGGGGCTGCTTTTGGAACCAAACGTAAGTTTGGTAGCAAAATTGTAGTACTCCCGCCATTTGATCCCGTGCCATTGCCAAAGAGAGGGTAGTATAGGCAACAATTTGAAGGCATCAGAAATGTCAGCTTTGGAGAGCCAGGCCCCGGCCCCCAATCTAATGATACACTGGATTGCTTGATCTACAGAAGCATATTTAAGAGAAAGCTCCTCGGAAGGAATCAGTGAATTTAAGCTTGGCACCTGTGGAGAATGAGGGGCTGACAAGTCGTAAATCAAACAAAGTTTATTGTTGAATTTGCCTTTAGCTACCCCATTCGGACTAACCCTCCAGCTGTCGAACGGTGGTTCTGAAAATGGGCCTATCACAAACCCCTTGTCCTCTTCTGATTGTAACAAAGCATCCACTGCCTCCTTGTTACCGCTTGCGGATTGCAAGTTGGGACATTCGAAGATCGCCTGAGGGAGGGCAACAAAACCGGTGTGAAAGCCAGATGAGAAGCCCGAGACCAAAAAATCCCTGATCGTGGAAGATGGGTGTTCCGCTAACCAGGCCCCTAGCAAGGGAACGTTTACCTGGCTTAGTCGTGACCTGTTTGCTTGTTTCAAAGAGCACGCCATCTTGGGATGATCCCTGAAACAATTGATGCAGATATGCAGTAATCTACACTGACTAAAATTGCAAGAGCTCAGATTGAAATTATTACAGATCTGGGCCTTGCCTAGGTGATGGATTGGCCGGCCCAACTTATCCACTAGGGTGGAGCTGTTGGCGACCGTCGAACTGCTAGGGCCCTGCTTGGGAATCCCGGGAAGGACAGCGAGTTCCGAGTTGGGGCACCAAAAAGTGGTATGAGAGGAGGACTGGCAATTTGCACATACATGGGCTCTGAGGCCAGCAAAATGCCTGCAAAAGAGCTTGGTGTCGATGTTCCCCCAAAAAACGGTCACCTGGTGTTGAAGAAATATAGCCACTGACTTTGCTGAAAAGGAACGGTGGTAGTCGTAGAAACTTGAACCCCCATACTTATGGCCTAGTTCCACTACGGCATATAGATATAGATCCAGCTCTTCCCTCCGCCCTGGCTGAACGGAACAGATCAAATCTCGGTAAATGCTAAAGGCTAATACAAATTCTGGTATGGACAGGTTATGGCTGAGCCTGTGATCCCTGGTTATAACCACGACCGATACATCCCCGCAAGCATAGGACCGGTTATCGGCCACATCGTGCGCTGCAATCAAAAGGGAGGCTAAATTGACATCCTTCCCTTCCAAAATATCCCTCTTAACGTTAGCCGGGATAAAATGGGACGGAGTGACCGAGGGAGAAGCTATACTGGTACCTGATATCGCAGGAGCAATACTAGCCACCGCTGAAGTGCCAGGGCCTACGGGAAGCCCAGGTGTGGCCGTCTCCTCGGGTGGTGCATGCGGACGACTTTCCAAGGCTTCTAACCTGGCCCTTAGCTCCTGCCCCAATGTGACCAAAGAAGCTAAAGTAGCGTGTATTTGAGACAATGAAGACGTGACCGAGCGTAGGTCACTTGTTCCACATTTGATCCAGAGGTTCTTGGGAACAAAAGTCTAAATAACTCTGCCTTCCGCGCTGTTGCTGGGTACGAGATGCCCCTAAGTTGAAGTTCCGCCATTCGTTTAGGAATAGTCCACGACCTCAGAGAAGGGAGCTTCCATGTTCAGCGCTCCTGGCTGGCGACGGGGGGTTGGATGGGAATTCTCTTATGTCCTCCGCTTGTGACATGACCTACATAATCAAGGAAAAAAAAATTGCATAAGCATGCTAGCATGAATTAGGAAATGACGACCGCAGGAACGGAATCCCCGACCTTAGTGCCCGTTGGTGGGCGTGTGCCGATGGAAGGCCAGGTCGCGCTGCCTGGACGAACACAAGCAACTACCGACGCTCGCCCGGACCTAAGTGCTGGAAGTTGAACCGGTACCTGACTGTGAAAAGAAATGAGACGTGTGCCACAGAAGTGTGGGCTTGCCCCGTGTGAGCCAGAAGACGACATTCCACCCAACTGTGGGACCAGGAGGGGTGACAGTCGAGACAACGTGATAGTGATCCCGGCCTACCCTTACCCTGAAGTAAAAGATGAACCAAGTTACCTACCGCACTGAGCCAGATGAATACCAGCAATGCTCACTTCCGTCCTAATGAAATGACTAAGGAGAAGGAATGAAATGTGAGCTACCTATCTCTGGCACCAGAGCTCTCTGGTCCAACCGGCCCGCTTGCCCTCAGAAACACTCACCAGACTGTCAACAGATTTTGCGGCTGTGGTTGATCGCTCGAGCTTAGTGAACTGGAAACTAAGAAAAGGAACAAATAAAAGCTGGAACCTGACCTTAGACCCAGAGGAACATATATAACTTTTTTTCCAAATGAGATGCCCCTCCTTCCTCCATGGCCCCGTATGGGCGGAAGGAGAGCTGCACCGGTACAGGTAAGAGTGGAAGTGTTTTCCCCCTACCAGATTGGATGAAATGAAAGCCATTTTTTTTTTAATGAGATGCACCTCCTTCCTCCGTGGCCCCGTATGGGCGAAAGGAGCTGCACCGCTATGGCAAGATTGGAAACGTTACCCCCTACCTCCTAGCTGGATGAAATGAAAGCCCCCCCTTTTTTATTTTTTTTAGAAATGAAAAGCTGCTCCTTCCTCCGTGGCCCTGTGAGGGCGGAAGGAGCGCTGCTAGTGCTGATAAGAGCAAAACCCCCCTAACTAAGATAACGAAAGAGCCGCTCCTTTCTCCGTGGCCCTGTGTGGGCGGAAGGAGAGATGACCCGATACGGATGAGTAAATTAGAAGTGCTAAACGGAATGAACGTATCTCTATATGCTTTTAAAGAAACGCTGCTCCTTCCTCCTTGGCCCCGTGTGGGCGGAAGGAGAGTAGACATGGTACGGATGCTTGAAATGAAAATACCCCTTTGACAGATCAGGTAAATGAAATGAAACATTTATGTCTACACATGTATATATATATATATATTTTTTTTTTTTTTAAAAGGACATGCTGCTCCTCCCTCCGTGGCCCTGTGTGGGCGAAAGGAGAGCTGTCTCGCTGCAGAAGAGTGAAAGGAAAAAATATCCCCTTATCAGATCTGCTAAAAGAAATGAAACGTGTATGTCTACACATGTGTGTATATATATATATATTTTTCTAAATGACATGCTGCTCCTCCCTCCGTGGCCCCATGTGGGCGGAAGGAGAGCTGTCTCGCTGCGGAAGAGTGAAAGGAAAAATAATACCCCTTTATCAGATCTGCTAAAAGAAATGAAACGTATATACTGTATGTCTACACATGTATATATATTTTTTTTATAAAAATGACATGCTGCTCCTTCCTCCGTGGCTCCGTGTGGGCGGAAGGAGAGTTGACTCGCTGTGGATGAGAGCAAGAAATTAACCCCTATATGGATCTGCTAATGAAATTACGTTTTCTCTATTATAACTGAAAAGCTGCTCCTTCCTCCAAGGCCCCGTGTGGGCGGAAGGAGAGCTGCTGGTACTGGTGAGAGCGACCCATTCCCCTCTCTCTATAAATTAGTATTTGATCACTTGGGCAGAAGATGCCCTATGTGCCACGCATCCCAGAATGTAGAAATTTAGCAAAAAAGGTTTTCCCTCAAAATGTTGGGATTTTCAGGATGTAAGACCCTACGCACCGTGTATCCCGTAGAAGACGGGTTCACTAGTTTATGATTAAATATCTCTCTCCCCTTACCCAGCGAGAGTGGTCATGGTCGTCGAGAGGAAGGCGGGTGTGCCCCGGAACCTCCTTCCTCGTCGAAAAGTCAATATTATCTCTTTTGCATTAAAGTAATCGTCTAGGTATATCCCCAATTAAAGAACGAGAGTAGGTGTCGCTCAGTTGAGAGGAAGGCGGGTGTGCCTCGGTGCCTCCTTCCTCGTCGTACAGTAAAAATATTTTTTTTATATATATGTACACATCTGTATGTCATATATGCAAAGTAAAGAAAATCGTCTA
>BLSH010000948.1:846097-857278 GCA_018402905.1 Glandirana rugosa | reverse complement strand
CCTATACAGCTTACCCATTTATTCCCTTCTATCATAGAACTGTTGTTTGGACAGACTCTGACCCTTACCGCAGGGAATTCATTGAGAGTGTCCTACAAGTGGATCCGGTGGGCATTCATGTTGCTGGGCTGCGGCTTTTCTTGGGATTCTCATAGGGAGTTCAGTGGGGCACTGGCTGCCTAGTGCCTGCCTACTGAGCCACCTCTCGGTTGGATCCTCTGCCCGTGAGTTTGATGGCCTCTGGATGGCCGGTGTGTGATGGGAGTATAGCACATTATATGAAGGTAATGAAGCAATATGAGATTTTGAGTGGAAATATGAAATATGCATGTTTTTTCAAAGAAATGTGAAAAAATAACCCAAACATATGTTTGTATATATATTCCGCAGTGGGAGTCTTGTCTTGTATGAATGCCCCTGAAGAAAGGATTGGAAATATCCTGAAACATGTCGGGCTTAGTGAACTACTTGGCAAGAATCTTACACAATATAAGACAGTAAAATTGCTGCTGTTTAATTCATATAAATCAACTCCTGCTATGATTATAAGTATTATGTATTTATGATCTTTTATGATTCTGTTATTGTCTTTTTTGACTTACATGGTGTTTTCTATGCTGAAATTTTGTAATAAACGAAACCTATTTTTTTACAAACCTGAATCCATTATCTGTGCCCTGAAAATCCCAACATTTTGAGGGAAAACCTTTTTTGCTACATTCCCCTCTCTCTAACACTAAATGAAATGGAACCCTTGATGAATGACAACCCCCCACCCCCGCTATCCCGCGTGTACCACTAACCGGGGCTTGCCAAGCAGACTCCCTAAGCTTAACCTGGAGTCACCATTCTTCATTGGCTTTAGAGAAATGATGGAGTACTTTTAACAAAGAAATCACGTGAGGGGAGAGTGAAAGGGTGATAAGGTATTCCTTCATTAGTACAGCTGAGGAATACAGAACCGCGCCTGGCTTGACTCCTGCGGCTCCGGACACCCCCCTCCCACCCCGTCCTGCCTCTCTGAGACACCTGACAGTGACATCTGCAGCTGGCTGCCGCGACTTGGAGCGTGATGCCGAGCCCCCCAACCCCACTTACCCGGCCCTTGGAGCAACCCCTGTGTGAAGTGGGAACTGCACGGCGTGTCCCTGGTGAGAAGGCTGCAGACACGGCTCGTGTGACCGGAAATGACGGCACGAAGAACCTCCCCGGAAATGCCGTGGGAAACAGTAGGAGGCTGGGTTATATGAGACCCAGACTCCTACAAATACAGGCTGACCTGTGGTCAGCCTTACAATTTATCCCACTGTTATTGACCAGCTGACATACCTTCATATTTATTTAGAAGATAGTTTGGGTGCCTGGCTTTGGGACTCATTTTCTTAAATCTCTTTTTCCCTTTTTTTTCCCGTTTTATATGTCACTTTACACTTTATTCTTGGAATTTCTTCTTTTTCTTCTCTGTTTACATCTGCTCCCAGTTCCCCTTCCCCTCACCCTTTATTTCTTTCCCATTTTCAATCCTAATGATACCCAGGAATTTTATAACTTGCCAATCATAATTGAAATGTATTCACTATACTGAATTCAAAGCTCAGATTACACCCTAATACCACTTTTATTTACAGAATTAGATGTATCCATGGGAGATTATTGCAGGAATATGTTTAGTAGAATGGCATATACATTTGCAGTATCTCACAAAAATGGGTAGACGCCTCACATTTTTGTAAATATTTTACTATATCTTTTCATGTGACAACACTGAAGAAACTTTGCTACAATGTAAAGTAGTGAGTGTACAGCTTGTATAACAGTGTAAATTTGCTGTCCACTTAAAATAACTCAACACACAGCCATTAATGTCTAAACTGCTGGCAAAAAAAGTAAGTACACCCTTAAGTAAAAATATCCATATTGGACCCAAAGGGTGGCCACCATTATTTTCCAGCACTACCTTAACCCTCTTGGGTATGGAGTTCACCAGAGCTTCACAGGTTGCCACTGGAGTCTGCTTCCACTCCTCCATGATGACACCACAGAGCTGGTGGATGTTAAAGACCTTGCGCTCCTCCACCTTCTGTTTGAGGATGCCCCACAGATGCTCAATATGGTTTAGGTCTGGAGACATGCTTGGCCAGTCCACCACCTTTACCCTCAGCTTCTTTAGCAAGGCAGTGGTCATCTTGGAGGTGTGCTTGGGGTCGTGTCGCCCAGCTTCCGAAGGGAGGGGATCATGCTCTGCTTCAGTATGTTGGCATTCATGGTTCCCTCAATGAACTGTAGTTCCCCAGTGCCGGCAGCACTCATGCATCCCCAGTGCATATGCCACACACTGCATCAAATTGGTCTGCATGGCTGTCGTCCCAGAAGGAAGCCTCTTCTAAAGACGATGCACAAGAAAGCCCGCAGTTTGCTGAAGACAAGCAGACTAAGGACTTGGACATAGATTACTGGAACCATGTCCTGTAGTCTGATGAGACCAAGATAAACTTATTTGGTTCAGATGGTGCCAAGCATGTGTGGTGGCAACCAGGTGAGGAGTACAAAGACAAGTGTGTCTTGCCTACAGTCAAGTATGGTGGTGAGAGTGTCATGATCTGGGACTGCATGAGTGCTGCCGGCACTGGGGAGCTACAGTTCATTGAAGGAACCATGAATGCCAACATGTACTGTGACATACTGAAGCAGAGCATGATCGCCTCCCTTCGGAAACTGGGTCGCAGGGCTGTATTCCAACATAACGACCCCAAACACACCTGCAAGTTGGCCACTGCTTTGCTAAACAAGCTGAGGGTAAAGGTGGTGAGCTGGCCAATCATGTCTCCAGACCTAAACCATATTGAGCATCTGGGGGGCATCCTCAAATGGAAGGTGGAGGAGCGCAAGGTCTCTAACATCCACCAGCTCCGTGATATACTGGGCACACCCGAATCACCCCGTGTGGTGCCGATTCTGACTGTTTTCTGTTTCCCCCCTGCAGTACTGCCAGCTTCTCACCTCTCAGGAGTGGGGAAGGGGCTGGTAAATATTTAATTAACCGACCCCTTCCTTTTCTGAATGAATACAGTGAGTGATCTGTACCAATCACTCTTGTCTTCATTCTTAACTGACACTTAGTAAACTATGTTTGCTGCAGGCTTCAGAGAAAGGAACTGGGGAATCAATGTCCTCAGTTTCTTTCTCTGTCTCAAAAGTGAGACACCAGGGGTCTGTTCAGGCCCTTGATATTTCACCAAAGCCCCATAATGGGACTCCTAAAAATGTTTTTAAAAATTTTTGCAAAAAAATAATTAAAAACTACTGGCACCATCCACTGCCCCACTGACACCAATCTTTGCTCTATTGACACCATCCTCTGCTCTGCTGATATACACAAATGTGTGTTTGTGCTCTGGGGTGCATACCCTAATGCAATAGGCTGCGCACACCAATGATAATAAATGTTTGCTTTTGGGATACAATGCCACTTTAATCTATCCCTGTGTAGTTTGTCAGTTCCCCTATCTTCTCCTTTCAATAACTCTCAGTACACTGACACTATGGTTGCTTTGTGTCCACCCTTAGTGAGGGGAAAGGCACATAATAAAGCCCCTACTATTGACTTTTCTAAGCCAACTAACCTAAATTAAAGGCCCATATGAATCCAAGGCATTTGACATGGCAGAATCCTGATTAGTTCACCACAGACAAGCAGGTTCGCCTCAACCCTATGGTAGAACTGAATTGGAAGTTCCTCCATAATTATGGCCAGGGATAATACATTTAAAACATGTAATTGTTTTTAGTTAACCATATATAATATACTTCATATAAAAAATGTATTTGTTCGTTTTTAGTCAAGAAGTGGCTCTGTAAATTCAAATTCTATTTCACATGACTTCAAGGCTATCCTTTTCTGCTTTGCTCAAAAAAACTACTTCTTTAGATGAAATGTGTGGACAGAATGGAATAAGTCAGAGCAGTGACTCATCCCACTCTCCCCTGCTGTGTACAGTCTGCTCAGACCAAAGTAATAGAGAGAACATCTGAAAGCAAACGTCTGCATGTCTTTAAGCATGTGATTTTTTTTCTGTTATAGGTGTAACATTTATTTGTTTTCTGTTTCACTTTTTATTCAGAATTTCAATGAAAGAATGTACATATAATGTAATGTAATTAAAAAAAAAAAATAAGTTGGTTACATTGGCAATTAGGGTACAGAAATTGACTGCAAGTCAAATACACTTAAAATCTCAACTATATGCATGGATATAGATGTTAAATTATGAGAATATCTATATATGTAGATAACCTTCAAATGTAATAACAAAATTTGAGATAACAAAGAAGTTAAAAAGTTTTCAAAACTAAAATTGTGTGTGTATGGGGCGTGTCCAAGATGGCGAAGGGAGCAGACGTGTAGGCAGAGAGCTCCCAGTCCCAGGCCTTATCCTAGAGCGAATCCTGGGGTACTATCACTCATTCTACACTGCATACAACTTGTCTCCCTTCTGCGGGCGATGACAAAGAGCAGCAGGAAAGGCAGCAGCTACAAGCAAGGAAAGGGTAAACCAGCCGCTGGGAAAACCCCGCCACGACCTGGGCCTCTGCACATGTCGGCCAGAGACATGGCGTCGCAGATGGCGCCTATAGCGGGAGCTGCAACACCTGCTTCCATTGAGGAACGCCTGGACATTCTAATGCAGGCAGTCACAAACTGCCAAGAGACTCTGCTGAGCGAAGCGGTATCATTGTGTATCGACACAGCCTAGGCCTGATCCTACTCTAGTGCGGACGGACTAAGGAGGGCTGAGTTGACAGAGACAGAAACTGACAGAACTGTCTGACTACCTAGAACAGATAGACCCCCCTAAGTTGACTGACACTTATCGTAATAAATTAGACACCCCTATAACCGAGGAAGAGATTCAGAAAGCCTGGCCATGTTACAACCTGGGAAAACACCGGGACCGGACGGTATACCGGTGGAATTTTATAAGACATATGCAGAGACCTTAGTGCCTAGGCTAAAAGCGCTGCTCGTGGGATTGTTTGAGGCGGGGCAGCTACCTGGCTCGATGGGGGGGGCGGTGATAGTGGTCATCCCCAAACCCAGGAAGGACCATGCCCAGTGCTCGGCATACCACTTTATCTCGCTTCTCAACATCAATGCCAAGCTGTTGGCAAAGATACTGGCCAACAGGCTTTACTCGGTCATTACCGCACTGACGCACCCAGACCAGACCGGGTTTATGCCAGGGAGAGGAATGGACATAAATATTCGCAAATTGTACCCCCACCTGGCAGTTGCCTCGGCGGGTGGTGCGGGAGTAGTGGCTTCACTCGATGCCTAGAAGGCTTTCGACTCGGTCGAGTGGGGCTACCTATGGCGGTACTGGATAAGTTTGGATTCGGCCCTAGATTCCTAGCCTGGCTAAAAATGCTTTACACTAACCCAAGGGCGCGGGTCCGCACTAACGACACGGCATCCAAATATTTCCCCCTGGAAAGGGGAACTCGTCAGGGCTGCCCACTTTCCCCTGGTTTGTTTGCCCTGGCCCTGGAGCCCCCAGCCACACTGATAAGAGCGGATTCCATGGTAAAGGGCATAACTTTAGGACCGATAGAAGAGAAGATATCATTATATGCCGATGACACTCTTCTATATATGGCAGACACTTCTTCTACTCTGCGTAGAGCCTTTGTCAGTAAAAAGGACTTTGCCAGTGTTCCTGGCCGTTTCCGGGTGGTGCGCGCGCATCCGTGCGCGCTCGCGCGCTCCCGTGCGCGTTCGCGCGCTCCCGTGCGCGTGCGCGCGCCCGTGCGCGCGCACGCGCCGGAAACGGCGCCAAATGGTGCCTATTTAAACCCTGGACATGCTGCACCAAGTTGCTGCTTGTTCTACAGCGTTCCAGACCTGCGAGCCTCAGCTCCCTACTTGTTCCTGTGTTTTCACCTGTTTCCTGTCTACCCGGCTTGCTTTGACCTGTTGTCCGCTACCTGCATCGACCCCGGCTATCCACGACCATCCGTTTGTCTACTCCTCTGTACCTCCGCTGCCCGCCCGTTAACGAACCTTGCCTGAACTTGACGATCCGCTTGCTTAACCCCTTTTGTACCTTTCTGCCTGCACGTTGCCAACCCTGCTTGTACGACCATTCTCCTGTTTGCACGACCTGCTGGAATCTCACTACAACATCTGTGACCATCCAGCCCTCGTGCCATCCCGCACTCTCGGGCCTCTGTCTACACTACCAGGGGTCCTTGAATCGGGTGCGCAAGAGCGGTTGTTCCCTGCACAAGACAGACTCCACCGTCAGGTACGTAACAGCCTTGGCCCTTTTTGAGCAGTTTGGGAGATACTCGGAAATACATATCAACTGGGAGAAGTCTGTACTGTTCCGCTTGCACCCATACACACCCCAAACTGACACTCAGACACCGCTGCAATGGGTAACGGAGTTCAAATATTTGGGCATAAGGGTGGGAACCAATCTCAACGACTACCTGGAACGCAGTGTTTACCCTTTGCTGATACAACTTGCAAAGAAATGCGATACGTGGCGCAGCCTCCCCCTCACACCAGTTGGGCGAGTTAATTTAATTAAGATGGTGTATCTGCCAAAATTTCTTTATTACTTCCGCAATGCCCCGACACGTATCCTAAAATCCTTCTTTCGGAGTATCAAGGGGGTGATAGTGTTGTTTATTTGGGGGGGGAGGCGCACTCCCAGGATTGCAAAGTGGATACTGTACCTCCCGTTGTCGGGTGGCGGTCTTGCACTCCCCAATTTCCAGTTGTATTATCGGGCAGCGGTATTGGTTACAGTGTGCTGGTGATTCTCTCAGCCTCGCCAAAACTCTGCGGTCAGACTGGAGGCGGGCATTCTAGACTCCTACGGGACCCTTAGCAATTTGGTCTTTAGGGGGGTAAGGTCACACTCTTCCATCACTAGGCCATTGGAAACGACAGTCACGGTTTGGCAGCAGGCGAGGAAGGTTTATGGGAACCCGAATCGTTATTCACCACATGCCCCCTATGGGGAAATCCCAGATTCCCACATCTGCAGTCCGTTGCTGACCCGTCGGTCTGGGCCGAGAGAGGTATTACCACACTGAAACACATTTTTAACAACGGTAAACTTTTATCCTTCTGGGAACTGAGGAATTCCTACTCAATATCTGCCTCATATGCATTCCGATACTGGCAACTAAGGCACGCAGTAAGAGCACAGTTTTTAGACCCGATTGTTCTAGAGTCAGACCCAATTTAAAGACTGCTTTCATCTGGGGTGATGGGCAAGCTGCTATCATCCCTGTACCTTTACCTAACTGTAGCCCACGACCTCAAGACTACTAGAAGTATGGACAAATGGAGGGAGGACATCCCGGAGTTAGAGGAGAAGGACTGGGAGGACTGTATAGCTACCTTTGTACCCTCCTTAATTTCGGCCAGGGATAGGTTCATACAGCTAAAATGTATCCATAGGGTGTATTATACTCCACAGAACTGGCAGGAATCTACCCCTCCCGAGACCCCCTGTGCACTAGATGTGGTACTGAGGTGGGCTCATTCTGGCATATATTCTGGGCCTGTCCCAGACTGAGCCCATACTGGGAATCCGTGCTTGAGACTCTGAGGCCGGTGACCGGGTTGCACATTCTCCTCGACCCTAAACAGATGTTGCTAAGCCACATGACATTGAGGGTGATAGATATCTTAAATTATGTCTGACCTATGCACTCTTCTATGTCAGGAAGGAGATATTACTCCGTTGGAGATCCCCGGACCCCCCAACAAGGGATAATTGACATAAGGCCGTTAATTCAGCACTACCCCTATAGAAGATAACATACGAAAGTAGACGCTGCCCACATAAGTTCGATAAGATATGGGCCAATTGGTTGGAGAAATGTGGTAACAAATAGGAATTGTCATTTCGGAGCCATGACCCTGGCCCTTTCTTGTAGTGACCCTCTTGCGAGGCCTGGACCCTCCTTTCTCCCCCTCCCCCCTCCCCGGGGGTGTGGGAGGGTTGTTGTGGGGTTTTTTTCTTCCCCCCCTCCCCCCGCAGGCTCAATTTACCGAAACAGAATTATCCCCTCACAAATGCGCAAAAAAAGAGTGGGCAAACATACTAAAAGGAGCTCTCCTGACCCCGACACTTAAAGACAACTGTAACAGTATATTGTCACTTAAACACTGTATTACATAGCTAAAAGGTCATACGACTCTGCAATTGACCCTTCTGGTTGGTATAGAATTATCACTTTGTAAATGCTAATGATAAGTGGAAATAGCATTATTAGGACTTGTCCTGACCTTGTTGCCTAACAATGATTTGTATATGCATATTGCCACCTAAACCCTGTATCGCACAGCTAAAATGTTATATGATTTATGTAACTGACCCTGATTACTAAGACAATAAAGTTGAGTTTTAAAAAAAAAAAATTGTGTGTGTATACTAAAGAAACTTGAAAGACATCTGTTCAAAAAAGTATACATTTAAATATAAATAATAGACAACCCGCTGAGCTCATGCAATCAACTTCTTTGGTCGACCATGGCGAGGCCTGTTCTGAGTGGAACCTGCAGCTCAGCTTCAGGGTCTTGGCAATCTTCTTATAGCCTAGGCCATCTTTATGTAGAGCAAAAATGTTTTTTTGCAAACCTCAGAGTCTATGCCATGAGGTGCCATGTTGAACTTCCAGTCACCAGTATGAGTGAGAGCGATAACACCAAATTTAATGCTTCCCATTCACGCCTGAGACCTTGTAACACTAACGAGTCACGTGACACCGGGGAGGGAAAATGGCTAATTGGGCCCAATTTGGACATTTTCACTTAGGGATGTACTTACTTTTGTTGCCAGTGGTTTAGACATTAATGGCTGTGTGTTGAGTTATTTTGAGGGGACAGCAAATTTACACTGTTATACAAGCTGTACACTCACTACTTTACATTGTAGCAAAGTGTCATTTCTTCTGTGTTGTCAAATGAAAAGATATAATAAAATATTTACAAAAAATGTGAGGGGTGTACTTGCTTTTGTGAGATACTGTAAATATATAAAATAGAAAAAAACAACTTTGAAGCACAAGTATATTTTCTTAAAGTTCACAAAAATGAAAAAGTGACCTAACGATGCTACACCCTCCCTACCCCCGCTCCCTCCTGCATTTACCTCCATTGATGTTTAGCTTTCAGTGACCACCCACTCGGTGCAGTGGTTTCAGTGTTTGAAAGCTGCAGTCTTCTGCCCCTTCTTTCCTTAGGGACGCCAGGACAAATCAAAGTGATCCGTCCAGGTGGCCATAAGGAAAGAAAGGGATGGAGACCATTTTTTAAAAATCCCTGGGGCACTGCACTGGCTACATGGGCAGTAAAAGCTAATCATCCACAGATGTAAATGCAGTGGGGACTGTGGGGAGGTGTATAGTGTGTTCACCTTTTCCTTTTTTTTTAGGAAAAGGTGAACTTACACTTTAAGCTTTAATTAAATAGCTGGAATAAACATACTCTTTTAGGAGATTTAATGGTTTACATTTTTCAGGTTCTAGCTGGCCATATACATTATTAGATTATTGTTTTTTGACCTGGTTAAAGATCTTTTAGCTGTGACTACATTTAAATTAGCAGAAAAAGACGTGCTTATATGGAAGAAGCGCCAGATCAAGAGTCCAAATTCATTTATTGATAGTGTGTTATAAGACAGCTAATGCATTTCAGGGGTCAAAGGAACTCCCCCATCATCAGGGCTTCAGTTAAAAATGAGAACCTTGAGTGGGCTCAAAGTAAGGCTTTCCTGTTTAAACCTGTACAGAGAAGCTGCTTGCTGAATTAGGATTCTTGGCCAGAAGCGTCTGCATGAGCAGTCAAAATAAGAAGCTTCTACTTTTAACTGAATCTCAGATGAAAGAGGGGTTCCTTTAACCCCCGAAACACGTTGGCTGTCTTTTAGCACAATAACAATGCATGAATTTGGACTCTCTTATCTTTTGGTCTGGCGTTAATTCCATATATGCATGTTTTTTCTGGTAGCCTGCTGGAGTACCCACTGGAGGGTAGCTTTGTCTGTTGTGAGAAGCCTGACCTTAGCCAGTAGGCTCTTCAAATGTTTTTTGCCCTCTCACTACCTTGTTTAAACTCATATCAAATTTCCCAGAACCTCTTGTATGCCTTTTCTCCATTAGAGTCTAATTTTAATTTATGTAAATTAGAGCAAACTCCCGTGGTTGATTGTTCTGGTGGTATTAGTTTGATGCCATACAGAATGTTCATGCTAATTATCTATTGATATGAGATATGAGTATGTTGGTATAAGAGATGTCAGGGTGGAGCATAGACTTAATATGATGAGTGTCTTATCAGTGGCAAAGGAAGATGTACCTGTTTTTCTGCAAGGCTTGAAGATAGAGGGTTCAAAATTGGTAGAAAATATGTCTTCAATCTTCAATATACTCGTGACACTGTGCCTGTAGCAGAAAGGATTAAGGGCCTTAAGAGTCTCATAGAGAAAGTTAAAGAACTGAGTGAAAAGATGGAACTTCAGCTAATAACAAGGAAACTAAGGTTATGACAACAAGAAGGACAGCTAACTTTGAAGTTGATGGTAAAGACCTAGAAATAGTAGACAGCTTTTACCTCTTAGGATCAATTATTAACAACAAAGGATCCAGCAGTCAAGAAATTCGACTCAGAATGGTCCTTAGAAGAGCAAGGATGAAAGGTCTGGAAAAGATCTACAAAAGTACTGATGCATCAATATGTACAAGGCTCGAAATTGTTCAGGCTATGGTATTTACTGTCACTCTCTATGGATGTGAAATCCAGACAATGAAGAAACACGACAGCAAAAGTATTGATGCCGTTACAAAACAAACTCAAGAAACGGTTGTGGTTTCAAGTTGCCGTAGTTATGAAAACGACAGCACAAAGAAGTAACAGACCTAAAGTGTAGGTATCTCTCACTGTCATTTATGGTATCGGACTTGTTAAAGCTCGGAACATGTATAACTACGTAGTCATGAAAACATCTAGAAAAGGTCTGGAAAGTAGGAACGAGAAGATTCCTGGTAAGACTCAGCTTAAAGAACTGACGACCTAGGAAACAACAATTATTAACTAGGATTCTCCATTTTCGACAGATGATAAAGATCCAGAAATGGTAGTTGAAGTTTCAATCGACAGGAAGA
>BLSH010000948.1:735669-781096 GCA_018402905.1 Glandirana rugosa | reverse complement strand
ATTGATGGAGTTACGCTATGAGGTCTCTTCCTTTTTATGACGCTGGGACCATGATTAACATCTGACACCACGGAGGAGTGCTAATTGCAGGAGGGAGTGGAACGCCATCAGATTCATACCCCGCAGAGGGTTATTTCTGCTTACGCGATTGATCTGTTAGCGATAACCGATCCCCTCGCTCTGGTAAGGGTACCTCTGTGTGAACATATTAGTGTGCCTATCATCGGTGCTGGGACTCTACACTTTTCTGGGTGAAACCTTATTGATGGACTTTTTTGTGGATTGATTTTACTTCGGTTAAGAGGGATCTGCTTCCTATTTTACCTTTCCATTTATTTGAATCACGGGATTTAATAAGGACTTCTTGGTTGAACACCTAATTCTTTATTGGACCATTGTTTCATCATTTATAGTTGATTAATCACTGGGATTTTTTATTGATGTTTATTCCACTGTATATGAGCGCAACTGTTTATTTATTTTTGTTGGTGACATTATCGCACTAGTTGTTGCTGCTACTTTATAATTTTTATCTTAGCGCAATACTCTTCCATCTTAGTATACTTGTAGTTTATTACCCTATTATGGCTAAATAAATGTGGTCATACTAAATAATCCCTCACCACACCACTGCCAGGCATTGAAAAAAGTACCAGAGTATAAAAATGAAATGCGGGTAATGTAGGCTTTATTTCTGTAAACAGACCTCAGAACATAGTGTACACCCTGACATTGAAGGCATAGTTGGTCATATTTGTACTACAGCAAATATGACTGTGCATAGGAATCCTAGTGATAAATTCAAACTTTTCTCACATAACAACCCCCATGCAGTTTAAGAAAATATGATTCATTGAGTCCCAGTAGCTTTTAAAGAGAATCAGTGTGGAGGAAACATTTGTAAGAACCTAACATCACAGTCTTATCTCCCAGGGATCAGTGTGTGCTGTTTACATGTGTTATATTCTTTTCAGAAATTGCAGCTTAGTGTGGGAATATAAGGCCCCCATGGTGGCTGAATTGTTGCTTCCTGAACTCAAGACTGATAACTACACTTTATCCAGGCTAATAGAATACAAGAATGACACTGTCAGCATAGCTTATATTTTATCTAATAACTTACCTGCTGAAATAAGAGTCAACATGCTTACCTTTCCGTCAGCCCATGCCTTGAAATGCTGCTGCAAATATTCGACTGGTGGAATGGATTGAATACCTGTTTACCCCACTGCACACAGTGGTTTCTTCTGCTTGCTTGTACATCCTGTAGAGATGTACAAACTGGCAGGAGAAACCAGTCAAAAAAAATCTCCTGCACTCAAACAGTAGTGCGATGGCAGTGGAAGTGGCCGTGGTTCCCATATAGTGCACAGGCCTTGCAAGGGTCAGGGGACACCCAATAGAAGCACTGTAAAAGAAAAAAGAGGGCACTCCAGCCTTGCGCATTTCCCAAGTATTTTTATTGGGATTAAAAGGAAGAAAACACAAACAAGTGAATGTAGAAAAGCATGTCAAGGTCCGCAATGGACAAACAGCAACCAGGTCACCAGGACAATGTTCAGCACACTGGAGGACCTTCTAGACAGCTGACGTGGTTTCGATGGGCAATCCCCTCTTCCACAGAGCCAATCTATGCTGCTGCATTGTCACATTATTATAGCAAATAGGTCACATCACATGTTCTAAAAACCCCTCCCATAAGTGGGTGGAGAAGGGAGTGGTTCAAGGCCAAACCACACCCTTATATATGATAACACATGGGTCCAAAAAGGTGGTAATGACAACAACTGTAGTTGCAATATTAACAGTAGTATAAGTACTGATGGTGTCAGACCACATTACATGGTTACATGATATTGTAATGTAGTCCGACACCATCAGTGGCAGGAGAAACCACAGCATGTGGCAGGGGAGCAGGTGTTCCATGCCCCAATAAATATGGAATATTTAGTGACTATCTATTATTGACACTGAGCACAAACATTAGATAAAACATATGTGACATCCTCATACACCCTGCTCTTACAGGGAGCATTCAGTAATATTTGACTAATTCAGGAGTGGAGATTTAAATTATTAGATCCTTGTTGTTGACTTTCCCTTTAATACATATGGGATCATTAAAGAAAAAATTAGGCCTATATGCAATTTCTCCATAGCCATAGCACAGCAGGAACAAAATAGCACACACCATCTGTCCCAATGACCTCCACAGACCTTTACCTGTAGACATACAAAGCGATGATTCTGGGTTGCTGTTTTATGATATCAGCTAATTTGCATTAGGTTACATTTAGAGATCTATGCAATTCAACCATTTGAAACCGTAGAAACATTATTGTTTAGACCTTCTTTAGGAGGTTTTTAACCAGTTATGGACACTGGATGTACTACACACACCAAAAAAGATGTCATTGAGGTACTTGGGGTATGTGTAGAACACCTTAACCTTTTGTCCCTCTGCTGTTCTGTCCTTGTATTTGCCAGCAATTCCCAACTGCAAAAATGACAGCTGTGAGTTGCTAGGTAAATATAGCAGCTGTAATAGGTGCTTCTGTCAAAAGATGGGACCATCTGACACAGTGGAGAACTTTATCAAAACTGAAGCAGTCAGAGTCTGGAGCAGCTGTTCCAGATTCTGTCTGCATCTGTGTTGATAAATTCTTAATGTTTAGACGCTGTTTGGACACAGGATAGAAAGATACAAGGTTTCATTGTTGCTTTTGTATCTACTCTAATCTGTAGATCAAAAGAGAAGAATTTTGATCTGCATATTATTTCAATTAAAGGGGTTGTAAACCTCGCAGTTTTTCACATTAATGCATTCTATACATTCATGTGAAAAACCTTTTGTGTTGCAGCTGCCCCCAGAGCCCCCCGTTTACTTACCTGATCCCGATCGCTCCTGCGCCGGGGACGAGCACACCCGCTCCAGCTGGTGCCTCGGGTCCGCATTGGATAGATCGATAGCAGCCCAGCCATTGGCTCTCGCTGCTGTCAATCAAATCCAATGACGCGGGGGTGGGGCCAAGTCCTGCTGTCTGTGTCAATGGATGCAACAGCAGGACATGGGAGCTCACCTGCCCGGGTGACCCCGGGGAAAGCGCTTCCCTGACGGGTCACTCGATGCGGGGAGGAGCCAGGAGCGCCACTGGAGGACCCCAGAAGAGGAGGATCCGGGCTGCTCTGTGCAAAGCTCTTGCACAGAGGAGGTAAGTATAACATGTTTGTAATTTTTTTTTTTAAAAAGCTGAACATTTACAATCACTTTAAAACAACCAGACAAGTAAACGTTTTGTTTTTTTAATAAAATACATTCCTATTAAAAACTTTATTAGCCCTTAGTTTTCCCTAATCATCCATAATTAACCTGTTCTTCTCCACATAACTTATTTTCCTACTAATTTCTGTTTTTCTAACCATTAAACTTGTTTTCATGTTGTTTGTTAGCTTTTAAAAAAGCGCAAAGTTTGAAAGACTTATTTTCATTTGTTAATACATTTGCAATGCCTTGTATTAGAATCATATTTTTAATGTCATTCTAAATAGGAGAATGATGTGATAAAATGTTAAAAAAAAACACTGACAAAAATTGAAAAATTGCTTCCATTTAGTTTTGTTACAAAATAATGCAATTTATGCTTACTGGTATTCGCTAGGCAAATACCTACAAGCATTTACCACTTTTAATAATTTATATTGGCACATAAAATGGCAGCTCCATAAATTAACCGATCCATCCAATCCTAATTTGTTTAACTCAACATGTCTATATAGTTTAGCATGGCTCTTTGGTTAAAGCAATGTGTTGAACAGGTGAAAAAATACAGTGCTGGTCCTACTGAATTAGGATCCACCCAAAACAAAAACCTTTACAGACTGAAAATGTTTCACTTAAAGCTTAATATACTCTGGCCTCCTCCCCAATTGTAAATCAGAACATTACATTTTAAAAGAAAAAAAAAACCTGCAGAGGAAATAGTAAGTATACTTTACCTCCGTCTTCCGTACTACAGAGGGGGAGGATAACAGCGAGGAACCTTCCGATGAGATCTTAGCGAATGCTGAATGGGAATTGGGAATGCCCATTTTTTTTTTTAAAACACTGAAGCACTGTGCAGAATAATTGTTCCCCAAGATTTGGGATAGTCTGTATTCCATTGGGTCTTGCCATAAGAATCATGATGTCAACTTTCTCTAGTCAGCAGGGAGGTAAGGGTAGGGGGCCCTGATATTTTAAGCAGATCTTGCTTTTTGTAGTGCTTTAGTGATAAAACAGATCTTCAGGGGCATAGCTCATATGTAATCTTGTGATTTGTAGAAGTCTGCCAGACTGCACTGCAGGAAGATGAATAAACTATTTCTGAATATAGCTAGTGTCTTCCTCTCTAGTGTTTAGCTCTTTAGACAATAAATCAGTATTGTTATCATGCTTATTCAGAGGCAATTCTCTAGAAATGCATACCTCCTTATGAAATGTTACACGGAACATGAAAAATGAATATACTTAAACTCAATTGGTTCTACCCACATATGAATGTACTTTACTACTTTTCCTTTACGTTGACTTTTTAAAGTAACAAATGCAATAATGTATAGTTTGAATGGAAGGTTTAATGTTGAATAATCGTTTTGGTAGATAAATAGTGCATTTTATAGATGTTTATACATCAGAGCTGAAAGAGGGACCACTGAGGAGGAAAGGGGGGCAGAGGAATGTGGTTCCTAATTGGGGAACATTTGGGAGCTATGGGAGGGAGATGTGTCCCACATTGGTTCTTGATCCCTCATCTGCTTGCTGGCCTTTTGGAAGACCACACGCTAATGCAAAAATTACATCCCTATATTGTTTTCCTAGTTTTGTACTCCTATCATAGCTGGCCTCAATTGTGAGATTGTTAGCACATACTACCAGTATGATATGCAGCACTGATGGCCGGCACTGATGAGGAGGCACTGATAGGTACTCACAGGCATTACTGATGGGCACTGATTTGCATCACTGGTGGGCAATGGTGAGCATCACTGGTGGGCACTGACGGGCATTACCGATGGGGACGATCTCTCCTCTCATGCAGTGTCAGTGTGAGGAGAGACAAGCCAATAACCAACATTTCCTATTTACTCTGTGATCAGCTGTGATTGGACACAGCTGATCCCATGGTAAAGAGCCTACATCATAGGTGCTTTACTGAGATCGGTGATGCAGTGTGTTCAAGAGACACACTGCACCATGGATTGCCACGCAAATCCCCTACTGTTACTGTACTCATTAAATGCATGAAATGTGCTTTACTCAATGACTGTAGTAGATTGTAATTGATTTGGCGGGCATTTTTAATGAATATTCGTGCCTCCACAGTACTGCAGTCTGTTTTTTACCCCAAAGCCACATGCTACTGTTGTGGTCAAGCTTCTTAAGCCATTTACCTACTAGCAGGAAATTGATTGATCATTAACTTGCTGGCAATGCAATCATGTGCCCTAAAATTTCAAGTGGATCTAAAGGCATACATTTTTTTACCTTATTGCATTCTCTGCATTAAGGTAAATAAACCTGCATGTAGCTTCCCTCCCAGACCCCACCTTATACTTACCAGAACCTTATCTCAATCCAGCCATGTGCATGAGAGCAAAAGCTCTCTTAACTCTCTTCCTCCACATTGTCTCAGACACAGAGAAGGGCCGAGCTGTACTTTGTGTGTAAATGGACACACAGAGCGGGGCTTAGGAGCGAGCGAGTGGCTTGCTATGGGAACGTTCAGGGGGGGAAGGAGCCAGGAGTTCCAGCGGGGGACCCATGAAGATGAGGATCTGCTCTGTGCAAAAGCCATTACCCGGTTGCCCTCTCACAAAGTTTGCATAACTTCACCCCTTTACAACTATACACCTATTCCAGTTTTTTTTCTCACTGCTTCCCATTTTGGGATTATGTGGGACCTTGTATCACCCCATTCCATCTGGGATACCACCTCTGTGTGGACAATTTTTACACCAGGCACGACAACAATCAGTTCATAGGAGGTGTAGATTAGAACGACCAAATGATGCAGCCTTACCTAAACACCAAGAGATACATCCATTGGTTTAAAAAAAAAAGTGTCCTTTTCCAGTTGGCTAGTGCAACTCCTACGTTCTCTATAATAAGTCCATAGAAAGACCTGGCTCCTATTTAAAGTATCAAGAGAAGATTTTAAAAGACCTTATTTATCAGGAAGGCCTTGTACCTGAACACCTTTGTTCTGATGCAGTGAGCAGGCTGCATGAAAGACACTTCCCTGATATTAGCTCTCCTACCAAAAAACAGGCTGACCCCCCCCCCCAAAAAAAAATGCTGTGTATACGCCAGTAATAGAATGAGTCATGACACCCAATACTATTGTCCCTAATGTCCCTCCCAGCCTGGCTTCTGTATAAGAGACTGCTTCGTATCTACCATACCTCACTACAATATTAGTGAAGGTATGGTGAAGAAATTTCTCATGTGTCTGACTACCTGTCATTTCCCTATATCTGATGTCAAGTGTACTGACAATTTACCTGTTTTCCCAACCATGTTTCTTCCTGCTGCCTTGACTGAATATTTGCCTGCATACTGGCCATTCCTCTGCCTGCCGTTTGAACTGACCATGGCCTGTTTATCGACCATATTTCTGCCTTCCATCTGAACTGAATTGACCTGGGCCTGCTGCGAGGCCGTGACACTGTAGTAGTGGAATTGAAGACAACAAAGGGTTCTCACTTATGCAGAGTGAGGGGCTTCATAGTAGTGTTTCAGAATAGAGAAAACTAAGCTCTTGGTTTTCTCTGGGTTTTGTAATTCCTGGATCAGGGTCTGGACGCTTCAAAGAGCTTTGGGTGGGAGGCAGCCTCTACCCCTGTGTCCAGGTCTTACCTGACTAAGGCCCTATTTCTTCTGGCTGCTGCTTGGACTAATCCTTTGGCTATTTGCTGACCACATATCTGCCGGCTGCCTGTACTGAACCTGGCTTGTTTATGGACCATGTTCCTGCCTGCTGCCTGTACCAATCCTTTGGCTATTTGCTGACCATGTCTCTGCCTGCTGCCTGTACTGTTCCTGACGTATTTATTAATAATGTTCTTGCCTTCTGCCTGGATCAATCATATGCCTGTTTGCTGACCACGTTACTACCTGGCACGACTACTGACCCACCTGCACGTCCCACAGGCTACGTTCCTGCAAAACACTAGTCCCACCCATCTTCTGCAGACAACTGCACTACTGAAACCACAGTTGCTCTTTTGTTTACTCTTTGTTCAGGCTTCTGTACTTCCTGGTCAATAAACATAGCATCTTGCCTATGGGGGTAGCCACATACTAGTAAGAAAGGCATGTTTGAATATTAAGAACAGGGACTGCTGTTGGTTAAGCTAAGCTATGCTGCTATATTCTATGACCACTTCTACAGTACATTGTTTTCTATACAGTGTTGATGAATTTTTGTGATGCACAGCAATGTCTGGTAAATAATCAGTCCAAACATCGAAAAGGTCTTACACATGTGCTTTCCCCATACTCGGGAGAAGTAGTAGAATGTGTTTTGAGGTGTAATTCTAAGTGAGTCTATGTTACGTGTTGGAAATATCTTATTCATTTACAACTTTGTGTTAAAAAATACATTTTAATTTTCCTTCCACATTTTCCAAAACCTTGTGGCAAAAAAATGACATTTCCAAAAGACTCACTATGAATTTTAGGCTCCATGCACACTGAAGCTGATAAACAATCGTTTTTGGGCCTTTTTTTTAACAGCCCTTAAACCCCCTCTATGTTATCCTATTTGTCCATGCACATATGGACATTTATTGTCATTTAGGAGCAGTGGCTTTTATGGGCTGTTGTCTGAACGCCCTAAAAACACGTTCAAGAGTCGCTTTTGTGACCACAAAAACGTTGAAAGCTTAAAAACTACCATAAATGCTCAAAAATGCTGACGCTCAAAAACGCTGACGTGCAAAAATGCTAAAAAAAGCTGAAAAAATCACTACAAAGCTACTGAAGGTTTTTATTGTCCAGTGCACATGGAGCCTTAAGAAAATATGTTGAGGCTTTTGGCTTTTCAAAATGTGGTAATTGTATGTGTGTTTCCAAAACTGTAAAAGGTAGTCAGGAAATTAGATGTGTAACTTATGCTGTCAGAAAGCCTAAGTTGCTCCTTGGATTTGGGGCCTCTCTCTGTGGCTAGGCTGTGAAAAAGTCTTACATAAGGTATCCCCAAACTTGGGAGAAGTAGTAAAATGTGTTTTGGGGCATAATTCTAGGTATACCTATGCTGTGTGTTAGAAATATCTCATAAATTGACAATGTTGTGGGAAAAAATACAACTTTTTTTTTTCCACATTTTCCAAAAACTTGTAACAACAAAATGACATTTTCAAAAGACTCATTATGCCTCTTTCATAGTTACATGGTTACATAGTTAGTCAGGTTAGTTCAAGCAAAAAAAAAAGAAAAAATATATATAACCATACAATCCCATATACACAATTCTTCACCTACAGTTGATCCAGAGGAAGGCAAACATCCCCAGCAAAGTATGTAAAATACCTTGTTTACTTTCCAAAATGTTATAATTTTGTAAGCATTTATACTGTCCTGGTGCTCCAGTGCCTCCAAAAATCTGATAGTCAGGAAATTAGATGTGATATTTATGCCCCTAGAACACCTGGAGGTGCTCATTGGATTTTGGGCTCCTCTGTGTGGCTAGTAGGGAGTTCGGGTGTTCGTTGGTTCAGAACATTCTGAACATTATGGGGCGTTCACAGGAGCTTTGCGTGCCCCATAATGCATTCCAATGGCGGCGGAATGCCGTCCGCTGATTGGCCAAAGCATGCACATGACCTTTAGCTAATCACTATACAGCAGCCTCAATCCACGCCCCACACTATATAAAGCCGCTTGTACAGCGGCTCTATGTAGTGTGCCGGCGGTATTAGAGAGAGAGCTTAGGTTCCTGATTACAGGCAGTGTAGCTAGCTAGCTTTATAACGTGTAAAAAAAAAAGATATATAGATAGATAGATAGATAGATAGATAAATAGGGAGAAATCTACAATCTATCCTTATATCTGTCAGTTAGTGTATGGAAATATATACTGTATACATAGGGCTATTTGTATATAGTCAGGCAGTGCAAGAATATATATGTGTATATATACATACAGTCTAGTGTGTATATATATATATATACGCACAGTGTACACTATATATCAGTGTACACTGTACATACGATATATAGTACACTTGACGTGGTGTATTAAAATATATACAGCCCAGTATATATATATATATATATATTTATATTGAGTGTACACTATATATCAGTGCATTTGTGGTGTACATACGGTATATAGTACACTTGATGTAGTGTATTAAAATGCATATATATAGCGTATTGAGTGTACTCTATATATCTGTGCATTCGACGGTGTACGGTATATAGTATAAGTGGTGTCTTAAGATATATACAGTCTACTGTATGCAGATATACACGCAGCGTATTGAGTGTACACTATATATTAGTGCATTTGGGGGTGTACAGTTAATAGCACACTACTTGGCATGGTGTCTTCAAATATATACAGTCTAGTGTATCCAGATACACACACAGCGTATTGAGTGTACGCTATATATCAGTGCATTTGGGGGTGTACGGTATACAGCACACTACTTGACGTGGTGTCTTCAAATATATGCAGTCTAGTGTATCCAGATATACATGCAACGTATTGAGTGCACACTATATATCAGTGCATTCGGGGGTGTACGGTATATAGCACACTAATTGACGTGGTGTCTTCAAATATATACAGTCTAGTGTATCCAGATATACATGCTGTATATTGAATGTACACTATATATCAGTGCATTCGGGGTTGTACGGTATATAGCACACTACTTGACGTGGTGTCTTCAAATATATACAGTTTAGTGTATCCAGATATACACGCAGCGTATTGAGTGTACACTATATATCGGTGCATTTGGGGGGTGTACAGTATATAGCAGACTACTTGATGTGGTGTCTTTAAATATATACAGTCTAGTGTATCCAGATATACACGTAGCGTATTAAGTGTACACTATATATCAGTGCATCCGGGGGTGTACGATATATAGTACAGTGTAGTGCGGTGTTAAATAAAATACCCATCATGTCAGGAAGGCCACAAAGGAGAGCTAGACGTTCGCAGGCCACTAAAAGAGGGCAAGCAGCCTCTGTGTCTTCAGTGAAAAGTGGTGGTGGCGGACGTGGTACATCCTCTGCAGGCGGGTCACGCTTGTCCTTTTTTTCTGCTGTTGGACGTGCTATTGAGCCACAACATGCAGAAGAGTTGATGGAGTGGATAACAAAGCCGTCCTCATCCTCTGTTACCCAGGCTTGTACAATTTTGCCTTCCAACGCATCTGGCAAAGTGGCCTATTCCACCGGATCGTTGTCCACAGTTACTCCTGTAATCCCACCATCGTGCACGGAGGAGTCACCTGAGTTGTTCGACCATAGTTTCCGTTACATGCTGATGGAGGATGCACAGCAGTTTGAAGGCTCCGATGTTGGTTCCCAGGTTGAAGAAGGGAGTAGCGTGAGCCTAGAGACGGGGTGCTGCAAAAGGACAAGAAACTAGCAGTCATATTCCCCCAGCTGCAGCACACTGCCAAGTTTTCCCCAGTGGCGAGGAGGGAGGGGATGATGAGGACATGGACTGTACTTGGGTGCCTGAGAGAAGAGAGAAGGAAAGTGAGAAGGAGGAAGCCTAACTTTAACAAGGCAGGATGTCCTCCAGGGGCCAGCTTAAGGGCAGCCACCCAATTGCATCAAAACACAGAGCTCCACAGGTGCAGGGCGCTGCTGCCTCCCCGCCGACTTCCAAAATTTCTTTGGTGTGGGTATTTTTCAGCACATATACAGCAGATCGCACCGTTGCCATTTGAAATCTATGTCTGAAGCTGGTCAAGCGCGGCCAGGACTCCAGCCGCTTGGGCACTACTGTCTTGACAAGACATATGACGACCAGCCATGCAGTCCGTTGGCAAGAGTACCTGAAGAACCCACACCAGAAAACAAGGCAGACTTCTCCTTGCACCTCATCTGGGATCTCAACCCCTACTATACCTGCAGTCCTCTCCAAATCCTGCACTGAGAGTCACAACTAGTACTTGCAGCCAATCTGCTATCAGTACACCACCAGGTGAATTCAGCAGGCAAATATCCCTACCCCAGTTGCTGAACTGTAAAAAGAAATAATGTCCCAGCCATCCACATGCTCAACCTCGCAATGCTAGCTTGGCCAAATTGCTAGCACTCCAACTGCTGCCTTTTCACCTGGTAGACACTGCCCCCTTTCGTGAATTTGTGGAATGTGATGTCCCACAGTGGCAGTTTCCCAAAAGACATTTCTTTTCACGTATGGCCATTCCAGCTCTCTACCTTCATGTGGAAGGCAATGTTTTGGCCTCGTTGAACAGTGCGATCAGCAGCAGGGTTCATATTACTGCTGACTCATGCTCCAGCAGGCATGGTCAGGGACGTTACCTTTTCTTCATGGCGCACTGGGTAACTCTGCTGGCAGCTGGGAAGGATGCAGGACAGGGTTCAGTTTTGGAAATAGTTCTGCCACCACGCCTCCAAAAAGCTGGTGGAGATTTTGCCACATCCGCCTCCTCCACCCCCTCCTCTTCTTCTACCTCTGTGGCCTCTTCTGCAGAATTGTCCTCTGAACCTGCAATGCTCCCTAAGCATTCAAGGGGCTATGCAAGCATTCAGGCTAAAAGATGCCATGCAGTGCCTGAGTTAGTCTGTCTTGGGGACAGGAGCCACACTGGGGAAGAGATTCTTTCAGCTCTGTGGGGGCAGGCTCAGAGGTGGTTGATGACACGGCAGCTTGAGCCAGGAATGGTTGTATGCGACAATGGCACCAACCTTCTCTTTGCCCTCTGACTGGGACAATTGACACATGTTCCATGCTTGGCACACGTCTTGAATTTGGTGGTGCAGCGTTTCTTGACCAGGTACCTAGGCTTACCAGATATCCTGAGGCAGGCCAGAAAAGTCTGTGGTCATTTCTGGCGTTTATACAATGCCAGTGCCTGGCTGGCTGACATCCAGCGGGAATTCAACCTGCCCAAAAACCGCCTCATTTGTGACATGCCCACCAGGTAGAACTCAATATTAGCAATGCTGCAGGGCCTGCACACATAGCAGAGGGCCATCAATGAGTACCTCTGTGAGCATGGCACCAGAACAGGCTCAGGGGAGCTTGGCTTTTTTTTGCCACATTAGTGGTTAATGATCAAGGATGCATGCACTGTCCTGTCGCCATTTGAGGAGGCCACAAGGATGGTGAGCAGCGACAATGCATGCATCAGTGACACTGTCCCACTAATATTCCTTCTGGAGCGCACGCTTCGTGAAATCATGGACAGGGCACTTGAGGCAGAACAGAGGGAGGAAGGCCCCCTTTATGCAGAGAGCATTCCTGCAGAGCCACCAAACTGGGAGGAGGAGGATTGTGTCAGCATGGATGTGGAGTATAATACGAAGCAGTCTTCAAGGGATCATGGTTTTCATGCCCCAGAAACCCAAGGAGTTGTACGTGGCTGGGAGGAGGCAGTTCCTGATAATGTCATCCTCAGTGACCCAGAGGACACACATGCCTCCTCAAACTTAAGCTGCATGGGCTCTCTGATTCTGAAAAGCCTGCGAAAATGCCCTAGGATTTGTGGTATTAAGGAGAGGGATCGTTACTGGCTGGCAACCCTTCTCGATCCATGTTACAAGGGTAAAGTTGCAGAACTCATCCTGCCTGTGCAGAGGGTGCAGAGGATGAAACATTTTCAGGATTCCTTGAAGAAATGTTTGTGCAACGCCTTTCCAGACCCTGGGAGGTTATCATGTCCGTCTGCTAGTCCTGGACAACATGTTTCCGAAGCTTCGGACGTTCAGAGGCAGAGTGGTGGAGACGGTGGCCGGCTGAGCGATGCCTTTAAAAAATGTTTCAGTCCTCAGCACCCAGACCTGATAGGTTCAAGCAACAATAATCAACATCTGCATTATATGGTGCAGGAATATATGGGGGCAAGAGCAGACTTGGAGACCTTTCCAACTGAGCATCCACTTAGTTACTATGTCTTGAGGATGAACTTGCTCAATATGCAATTGAGCTACTGGCCTGTCCTACATCCAGCGTGCTTTCTGAAAGGACATCCAGTGCTGCTGGAGGGTTCGTAACCAATCAAAGAGTGCGCTTGTCCACAGACTCGGTTGATAGGCTCACATTTATAAAAGTAAATCAGTCCTGGATCAGCAGCTATCAAGCCCCTGATGCTGATGCAACTCATTAAATTTGCTAGGGATCTGGGAACCCTTGAAGACTGCCACTGCTCCTATTCCTCCTGTCCATAATCTAGAACAATATTTTGTATTTAGGGCACCAGCAACACCCAAAGCCCAATTTTTTTGCACCTGGTTTACAGGGGTATGCCATAACAATTTGTAAACAAATTAAAACAGCAGGACCCATTCCTGCGTCCAACAAGAGTAACTGCAAGGCGTTACAGTGTTCTGGCACCGCCAGCACCCAAGGCCCAATTTTTCGCCACCTGTTTGACTGGGGGCTTTCGTCACAATTTGTAAACTAATTTACAACATCAGGCCCTGTTCCTCCGTCCAACAAGAGTAACTGCAAGGGGTTACAGTGTTCTGGCACCGTAGCACCCTAGGCCCAATTTTTCGCCACCTGTTTGACTGGGGGCTTTCGTCACAATTTGTAAACTAATTTACATCAGACCCTGTCCCTCCATCCAACATGAGTAACTGCAAGGGGTTACAGTGTTCTGGCGCCGCCAGCACCCTAGGCCCAATTTTTTGCCACCTGTTTGAGAGCTTTCATCACAATTTGTACACTAATTTACAACATAAGGCCCTGTTCCTCCATCCAACAAGAGTAACTGCAAGGGGTTACAGTGTTCTGGCACCGCCAGCACCCAAGGCCCAATTTTTCAACACTTGTTTGACTGGGAGCTTTTGTCACAATTTGTAAACTAATTTACAACATCAGGCCTTGTTCCTCCATCCAACAAGACTAACTGCAAGGGGTTACAGTGTTTTGGCACCGCCACACCCTAGGCCCAATTTTTTGCCACCTTTTTGACTGGAGGTTTTCATCACAATTTGTAAACTAATTTACAACATCAGGCTCTGTTCCTCCGTCCAACAAGAGTAACTGCAAGGGGTTACAGTGTTCTGGCACCACCAGCACCCAATGCCCAATTTCTCGCCACCTGTTTGACTGGGGGTCAACTAATTTACAACAGCAGGGCCTGCGCCAAAATTTAAAAAAAAATGACATGGGGTTAAATCCAAACCAGGCCCTTCAGGTCTGGTATGGATTTTAAGGGGAACCCCCGCGCCAGATTTAAAAAAAAATGGCGTGGAGTCCCCCCAGAATCCAAACCAGGCCCTTATCCGAGCATGCAGCCCTGGCATGGCAGGAGGGGGTGGGAACGAGCGAGCGCCCCCTCCCCTTTGAACTATAACAGGCCACATGCCCTCAACATGGGGAGGATGCTTTGAGGTCGCCCCCAAAGCACCTTGTCCCCATGTTGATGCGGAGAAGGGCCTCATCCCCACGACCCTGGCCGGTGGTTGTGAGGGTCTGCGGGCAGGTGGCTTATCAGAATCTGGAAGCCCCCTTTAATAAGGGGGCCCCCAGATCCCGACCCCTCCCTATATGAATAGGTATGGAGTACATTGTACCCTTACCCATTCACCAAAAAAGGAGTGTAGTGTTAAAAGAAAAACAAAAGGCAGTTTTTGACAAGACCTTTATAGTGTAAAATAGCTCTTTTCTTCTTTCTTCCTCCATCTTCTCCTGGCCCGGTCCTTCTTCTGGTCTTCTGCTTCTTCTTTTAGCCTTCTTGCTTCCTCTCTTCATCTTCAATCTTCATCTTCTTCTTCCTTCTTTCACCACCGACGCTCTCCCTGCTGCTGCAGCCCGGCCCCTGTGCGTCCCCCAGAATGGGCGGTCTTCATCTCTCCTCCAGACCAGAGCCTGGAGGAGAGATGAGGGGTCTTATTGACTACATATCTCTCCATAAAGAGGACCTGTCACACACTATTCCCATTACAAGGGATGTTTACATTCCTTGTAATAGGAATAAAATTGATAAAAAAAAAAAATGTAAAGAGACAGTTGTAAAAAAAATAAAATAAAGGTAAAATAAACAATAAAAAAAAATTTAGAGCGCCCCCATCCCCACGAGCTTGCGCACAGAAGCGAATGCATATGTAAGCCCCGCCCACATATGTAAATGCTGTTCAAACCACACATGCGAGGTATCGCCACAAACATTACAGCGAGAGCAATAATTTTAGCACTAGACCTCCTCTGTAACTGTAAACTGGTAACCTCAAAAATCTCCATAGGAAATGCTTTAAACATTTTTTTAAAGTACCAGAGATTGGTGCCATTCCACATGTGTGCGCAATTTTAAATCGTGACATGTGAGGTATCTATTTACTCAGCGTAACATCATCTTTCACATTATACAAAAAAATTGGGCTAATTTTACTTTTTTTTTATTTTTAATTCATGAAACGTTTCCCAAAAAATCGCGTTTGAAAAATTGCTGCGCAAATACCGTGTGACAAAAAAAGTTACAATGACTGCCATTTTATTGCCCAGGGCCTCTGCTAAATATATATATATATATATATATATATATATATATATATATACAGGCTGGGCCATTTATATGGATACACCTTAATAAAATGGGAATGGTTGGTGATATTAACTTCCTGTTTGTGGCACATTAGTATATGTGAGGGGGGAAACTTTTCAAGATGGGTGGTGACCATGGTGGCCATTTTGAATCCAACATTTGTTTTTTCAATAGGAAGATGGTCATGTGACACATCAAATTTATTGGGAATTTTACAAGTTTCTCTTTGTTTACAGCCATTGACATGTCGCCGAGGTTAACACGTGCGGAGCGGATAGAAATTGTGTTGATGTCTGATGAATGCAGTAACCGGGTCATTGCAGCAGATTTTAATGCAAGACAGCCTACGAGACCACCCATCTCCCATGCTACAGTTAGCAAACTGCTTGCTAAGTTTCGTGAAACTGGTTCAGTGTTGGATTTGCCAAAATGTGGACGCATGAAATCTGTCACTAATAAAGAAACATTAGTGGCTGTCCTAGCTTCATTCAGCAAGAGCCCACAGCGTAGCACTCGCCGCATGTCACTGGAGAGTGGCATTATTTGAACATCCCTTCGGCGGATATTAGCTACTCACAAATGGCACCCTTACAAACTCCTGCTACTGCAGCATCTCAACGAGGATGACCCAGATCGGCGCACTGAATTTGCATAATGGGCAAAACAAAATTTGGAACAGGACCCTCAGTTTACGCAGAAGATTTTGTTCAGTGATGAGGCAAACTTTTATGTGAATGGTGAATTTAACAAACAAAACCACCGCTATTGGTCTGACACTAACCCACATTGGATAGATCCCTCCAAGACTGTTGGAACCACAAAATTGATGGTATGGTGTGGTATATGGGGTACAAAGATAGTGGGGCCATTCTTCATCAATGGAAACCTCAAGGCCACTGGATATGCGAAATTGCTACATGATAATGTGTTTCCCTCTTTATGCAGTGAAGCTGGCACGTTCCCTGAGTTTTTCCAGCAAGGTGGTGCACCACTACATTATGGGTGTCAGGTCCGAGCATTCCTAGATGAACAGTTTCCTGGAAAGTGGATTGGTCATTGTGGGCCAGTTGAATGGCCCCCAAGGTCTCCCGATCTGACCCCCTTAGACTTTTATCTTTGGGGTCATCTGAAGGCAATTGTCTATGCTGTGAAGATACGAGATGTGCAGCACCTGAAACGACGGATACTGGAAGCCTGTGCTAGCATTTCTCCTGCAGTGTTGTGATCAGTGTGTGAAGAGTGGGAGAAGAGGGTTGCATTGACAATCCAACACAATGGGCAGCACATTGAACACATTTTATAAGTGGTCAGAAACTTGTAAATAACTCATGAAAGAATCTTGTGAAATTCCCAATAAGTTTGATGTGTCACATGACCCTCTTCCTATTGAAAAAACAAAAGTTGGATTCAAAATGGCCAACTTCAAAATGGCCACCATGGTCACCACCTATCTTGAAAAGTTTCCCCCCTCACATATACTAATGTGCCACAAACAGGAAGTTAATATCACCAACCATTCCCATTTTATTAAGGTGTATCCATATAAATGGCCCACCCTGTATATATAATGTTTGGGGGTTCTGAGTAATTTTCTAGCAAAAAAAATTATGATTTTTACATGTAGGAGCGGAGTGCTGCAATTCACCTGGTGGTTAAAGAGCAAGCCCAGCTGACCTCCCCAATTTTTTTTTTTTTTGCCCCACTTACCTGTTGGTGGTATCTGCACATTTCAAATACTCACCCATCCAGTGAATCCAGCATCCAGCATTGACCCGCTGAGATGATCTCATGGCCAGCCACAACTCCGTCCCGCGGCACCTTGTTCTTTTTGATATCATTGAGAGGTCTGCCGGCTCTTCCGTGTTCAGCGGACGGGCCTCTCAATGATGCGCCCCCTCCTCCTGTTCTTCAATGAAAGCCTATGCCTCTTGGGATATGTGACATGCTTCTCCCGGGAAGCACAGTGGCTTCACCTACGGAGAGTGACGTGCATAGGGAGGCGGGCTTTTAGAAAAAAAATGCCTATACAAAAGCAGAAAACAAAAATTGCCTTATTCTGCCAGAGGAAGGGAGGAGGGGTGGAGAGGTGGGATCTTCCTCGGAAGGGTAAAGGTCCTCTTTATTTTTTTATTTATTTTCAAAGAAACACTTTTTTTTGTCTTAACCTATTTGGAACAATCAAAATAGTGACTGATTTCCCTGTGTGAAAAATAAAAACATCAGTGATAGCTTAATGCTTAGCTTAAAACTTTCCAACTCTTTTGGTGATCAGTTTAAACCAGTCATTTGTAATGTTTCTAACTTCTGATAATCCCTGTATCATAGTCTCCTTCCTGAATTCCTATTTATTCCCCCAGTGTACCATTCCCACATTCTTTCCCCACTTTTGTCAATGCAGTCAAGTCCGCTAACGTTGAAGTTCCCAGAAAAGTAGTTCTGCTGCACAGCATTGCCTTCATGAATAGTAATGTGTAATTTCCCAGCTTTTCTTAGCTGTAAGCCATATTGCCATGACTCTAAAGACAAAGAACAACTGCCTGTTAATACTTTACTGTATTGCCAATGTTTACATTCTTAGAAAGCAATTTATTGCTTTGTAATACGACGTTGTCAATGTTCTTTTATTGCCAGCAGCTCTGGGTTTTCAAAATGCGTCCTTGAAAATGCCCTTTTTTTTTCTTCATTTTTTGAATGTTTATAGCACAAGGATATTGGGCACTTCTTTACAGAGTACATGGAACCATTCACATCAGTCCAAATGGAGTTTACACTCCAATGCCCCTATCACCTATAATAGCATTCACATCACTTCTCAAGGGACAATTTTTGGTGGGGGATTGTAGATTTAAACCAGTGTACCTGTAGGAAACCCACACAAACTCAAGGAATTTATATAAATTGCACTTTTGATTATCTAAAGCTGCATTGTTGTCTAGTTTATGGTTTGTGAAGATTGTATTAGGCTTACACAAAGAGCGTATGGAAATTTAGAAGCATGATCTGGCCAAGACCGGAGAAATGGTGCAATAAATCAGATTTATTATATACAAATCTAACACAATAAATTATGTTAACTGTATTTTACTTTGGTTTACTTTATCCTACTGGCAGCTAAAATCACTATAGCGGGAGCATGGAAGACACCTTCAGTATCCTTGAGAGGACTAAAACACAAAATCTCTTGGATAATGATTCATGAGAAGGTTGCTAGTATTGTTAATGATTGGCACAGTATGTTTGAATGGACTTGGGAGCCGCGGGCGACGTACAGTACATACATGATCCCCTATCCTCGCAACTCAGTTCATGTAGTTTCTTGGCTTCTCCTCTACATCCTAGGACTCCTTCCGCTTTCGGGATTCATGTCTCACCTTGGCTTCTTATTTTCTTTCTTCCTTCCCCCTTTTTTTTTTTCTTCTATCCCTCTTCACTCCTTACTTTCTCTAATTTATGACAGACATTTTCTCATCACTATTGGTCGTAAATATTACTACTGTTTAATGCCTAGACAGGTCCTCTGGATAGTCTTTTTTTCCTTTTTTTCTTTCTCAGCATGATTGAATATAGTGTGAATGGTTTAGCTGACACACTTTATATGTTCTCTCCGGTTTTATGATCCTATGTGTCTAGCTCATGTCTGTTGGGCCATTGTTACAGTTCTTATATTCTTTTATTTCATTTTGAATGTGTGTATCCTGTACTAAGTTGGCTGATATTGTAATGACAATTTGTTAATGTTCTTAAAATGGAAATAAAAACCTTTTGAACATAAATGTATTTTACTAATGCACAGGTTTTTCATTTAGTTAGACCCCTTTCACACTGGGACGTTTTTCAGGTGCTTTAGCGCTAAAAATAGCGCATGTGAAGCGCCTGAAAAACTCCCCCAATGCTTTCACACTGGGGCGGTCCTGCAAGCAGCATCCTTGGGGCAGTGCGGGAGCGGTGTATATACCGCTCCTACACCACCCCTGCCATTGAAATGAATGGCCAGCGCTTCTGAATTGGCTGAACACCGCCTCGGAAGTGCTGCGCGCTGGCACTTTTGACCCCCTTTTAACCCCTTCTTGAGGGTTAAAAGCACCCCGTTGCCGCTATAACAGCAGTAAAGCGCCGCTAAAGCTAGCAGCGCTTTACCGCTACCGCCCTGCCCGCCCCAGTGTGAAAGTGGCCTTACTCTTGAATTGATATCATAATGGTTATTACCGCTGAAGGTTTGCTTGATTTTTGACTTGTATCCTGTCCCTGTCAGAGCAGAAGTACCAAGCTGTAAGGCTGTCCTATATTATGCCTAGATTCATAGAATGTCATAAAACAAAGGTGGTCAGGGTTTAACCACTTGACCTCCGGAAGATTTACCCCCCTTCATGACCAGGCCATTTTTTGAGATACTGCACTGCGTTACTTCAAACAAATTTTATAGCATTTTTTCCCACAAATAAAGCTTTCTTTTGGTGGTATATGATCACCACTGCGTTTTTTATTTTTTGCGCTATAAACAAAAAAAAGACTGACAGTTTTGAAAAAAAAAAAAACATTATCGTTTACTTTCTGATATAAAAAATATGAAAAAATACAATTTCTTCAGAAACGTAGGCCAAAATGTATACTGCTACATATTTTGTAAAAACTAAATCCCAATAAGTGTCTATTGATTGGTTTACACAAATGTTATAGCGTCTACAACTATGATTTTTTTTTTTATATTAGTAATGCTGGTGGTCAGTAACTTATAGCGGGACTGCGATATTGTGACGGAAAGTCGGACACTGACACTGTTGACACTTTGTGGGAACCAGTGACACTAATACAGTGATCAGTGTTAAAAATATGCACTGTCTTAGTACTAATGACACTGGCTGTGAAGGGGTTAAACATCTAGGGAAATCAAGAGTTAACTGTGGGCCTTGCCAGTGTTTTACTGTACTATGTGCGTTGCTTTTAGTAGAGAAAGTGATGGATTTTATTTCCTGCTTTGCAGGGACAAAAAATCCATCCCTTTTCCCCCTGTCAGAATGGAGATTTGCCTTGTTTACATAGGTAGAGCTCCGTTCTGTGTCTCTGCCTGACAAACAGCGGGTGCAGTGCCCAACACCCGCAGATCGGCTATTGCTGTGAGTAATCAGGCGGAAGTGCAGAATCAAGTACATATACGTGATTCTGTACTAAAGGGCCGCAGTAAATGCTATAGGGCAATTCTTAACTGGTTAACAAAAGAAATCTTAAAACTTTCTTAACCACTTGAGTACTTGCTTGTATATACCCCTTCATTACCAGACCATGTTTCAGTTTTCAGTGATCTGATAGTTTGCCTGACAAGTATTTGGTCATGCAACACTGTATCCAAATTAATTGTATATCTTTTTTTTAGACAGAGCTTTATTTAGTGCCATTTAACTACTTGCTTACTGGGCATACTTTGAATGACAATAGCGCAGTCATGCAACGCTGTACCCGTATGAAATTTTTGTCATTTTTTTTTCACACAAATAGAGCTTTCTTTTGGTGGTATATAATCACCACTGGGGTTTTTTAATTTTTGCTAAAAAAACAAAAACCACCAAAAATTTTGAAAAAAAAAATAGTTTTTCATATTTTGTTATAAAACTTTGCAAACAGGTAATTTTTCTTCTGCACTGATGTGCGCTGAGGAGGTGGCACTGATGGGCACTGTTAGACTGCACTGATGGGCACTAATGAGACATGTTGCATCCTAAATCTAGGAGTAACATATAGCATGTTCTTAAAGTGAGCTTATCCTTTCAATTGTTACATATATCGGTGCAATAACACTTTAACTACACACAGGCACTTCACAAAGTCCACAGTACAAAATTATCATTTGTTGCCACCCCAATGCTTCAACCAGGATGCTCCACCCCCTTTGAGTGCAATAATCATGGCATAAGAGCAAATGTTTCCAAGGGCTCTGCCCAACCCTTGGGTCCTGGCAGAGCCGTTGGCACATGTGGGCATGTGCAGATGATTTTCCACACATATGTAAAGACAGAAAATGTTTTGGACGTCCCTGGTGGCAGTCTATGTGCATTCGCAGTGGGAAACCCCATATGTGCGCACATGGCTGGGGAAGCTGGATAGATGGGCCACAGGGCTCCTTCGGGACCTGAGCCTTGCGGAACATCTGCGCATGCTCAGGGGGAGGGGAGAAATACTCACCTAGGTGAAAAATTCTGAAGTGCTGCTTTGTAGCACAAATAAATCACTTTAAAAAATAATGCCATTTGTAAAAGAATTAGGGGGAAGAGCAGTTCAGCTCAACATGCCCTACTAGGGTGAAGTTACACTTTAAGTACAAATAATGAGAAATTAACAAGGACTGTCTAAGACTGTGCATACGGGTGTCAGTATTTTAAAGACCAGTGTGTACTTCAAGCAAAGTTTTCCTCAAGCTTCTAGTAGCTTTGTTGAAGCCTTTAAGTATCATTTAGCGTCAGAAAGAGAGCGTTAGAGTGAACTAAAGTCAGTAAATAAGAACTACCTAGGAGGAAGAGTTTTTTTGCCATTGCAGGTCTGTTCTCTTTAGCCTGGCGCCAGATTGTTATGTTGTGTATCAGGCCTGGACTGGGACAAAAAATAGGCCCGGGCATTTTAGACCAAGCAGCCAATTTTTCCAGGGACCGGGGGGGGTCGTTAGACATTCACGGGGGTGGCTGGTTTCGATCCCCCCCTTACATCAGAGTCCACATAGAACCCCCCCTTTACATCAGAGTCCGCACAGACCCCCCCTTTACATCAGAGTCTGCACAGACCCCCCCTTTACATCAGAGTCCGCACAGAACCCCCCTTAGAGTCTGCAGAATTTCCATTTACTGTAAGGGGGAGCTCTGTAGACTCCAATGTAAAGGGGAGCCCTGATTTAAGTTGGGGGGATGCTGCAGACTCTTGTGTAAGGTGGTCTCTGCTTACCAAAGCCCCCCCCCGCATCAGATCCCACAGAGCACCCCTTAAATTTGTTTTATGCAGTGGGAGACAGGATACAGGGTGAGATTACTTACCCCAGGATCAAGGCTGAGACACAGGCTGTCTGCAGCTTTCCACTTCTGGGATCAAGCTTCCCGCCCACACATCCCCGGGGAGTGTGGGCAGGGCAAACCCAGGTGTCACAGGAGGGGCGGGAGGAAGAGGAGCAGTCCGTCCACAGAGAGCGGAACTGCCAGCGTCAGTGCTGAGGCTGAGCTGTGTGTGAGAGAGACACACAGCTCAGCCCATGCAGCCGTCACCTTGGAGAAGACACAGGCATGGCCGTATAGCGGTGGGGGAGCGGCGGCCACGGCCTGTGTTAATCCTGTCCAGGTCGCCGCTTACCTCCCGCTGTGCAGCCTGGACATCAATAGGCCTTGGAGCAGGCAGCCCCGGCCCACCGGGCAAATGCCCGGTCTGCCCTATGGCCAGTCCGCCCCTGTTGTGTATACTTGCACATGCTCACTTAAGTGTTCACTCCTGACTGATTCCTGGCATCTTGTAGGATGCTGAGAATGGAGCCTAAACAATATGAATCCAGCGTGCATGCGCAGGAGTCATGTCTGCAATGTGCACCCAATGGCAGAAAGCAATCCTTCAGACATAGAAGGAAGTGCCTGAGAAAATGGCAGTGGTGCTGACCGGGAGTGTAGATATGGCCAGCACTGGAGTAGGACAAACTAGTATGTAAGTCCACGACAATGTGCAAGTATGCTCTTCATACTTACCTATTTATGGCAAGAGCCCCCCACCCAGCAGGCGGTAAAGTTCTGCTTTAAGCATTGATGTTAATGGGACTGCTGACTGACACTTTAAACAAACTGTTAGCAGGCTTTTAACAAGTGTGAGGGATTAGCTCTTGTGGGGATCACCTTCCCTGAGATGAAAGCAGTTCACACGGCAGGTTCTTAAAAATCTGGCTTACGGGTTTTTTGTTTAAAAGGTTGCATTCAAAATAAACAAAACAGAAAACAAATCCTTGCTATCTAGGCTCTAACTAAACATTCAGCATTCCTATCAGCGGTGTAGGGCTTCTCCTAAACACCCACAAAACATATATAGTGCAAACCTTTTTGTCTTAGTCCTGTAGCTTTCAAAATGTCAGCTCTCTCAGGCTGAATGGCCTCCAAGTCTCAGGTCAGAGCAACTCTTTGCTCTGTTCCTGGTAATTTATACCACCTGTTAGTGGACCACAAAATCCGTCCCGGGATCAGCCCTACCAAAGTGGCTGGCAAAACCCGGATTCCACCATAGTTCGTTGTGAATGAACGCATGCGAGGTGACACGTACCTTCCATCGATCACCTCGCCACACAAGCACAAGTGGTACTGAAGCCTACTAGCAGCTTGCTTAAAATGTTAGTCAGCATTCCTATTAACATCCTTACACTAAAGCTAAAGGGTGCTTTTTAAAAGCTTAACTAAAACTGTTTAAAGTTGAGTGAAAGCTTTGTCAATGATTTGTAGAAGCTTGCTAAACACAATAGGGTTGATTTACTAAAACTGGAGCGTGCAAAGTCCGCTGCAGCTCTGCATAGAAACCATTCAGCTTCCAGTTTTTTTTACCAAAGCTTAATTGCACAAGCTAAAGTTAGAAGCTGATTGGCTACCATGCACAGCTGCACCAGATTTTGCACTCTCCAGTTTTAGTAAATCAACCCCAGTGTTCTTAAACAACCTGAAGCCTATATGTTGGAGCCTGTATGTGTTGGTAGAGGAAGATGAATGGACATAATGCATAGCTAATGCCTCTCTACCTTGTATGCCAATGATTAGATTAAAATGTATATCTGCCGTGTATGGCTAGACCTCATCTCCTACAAGCAGCCAGATGATCATTTAGGCTAAAGGGGTGTCGAGTGTGGAAACTGGTACTTTGCAATCGGGCATAGCAATAATAGTGTTTTAGATTTTCTACTAACGGGCTTCTGTTGGAGTCTCCATTAAAGCTGGTATATCTTAGGCACCTTAATTGATTATGTCTGTGAAATAGCTGAAACTGGGTTTAAAGAAACGGTCAGAGTTAATTTTCCACACAAAACTGGCATGAAAATTGATGTGATATAGATTTTGTTTGCCTTTCGAAAGACACAATGATTGCTCTTTTACAAAGATATGTTAATACTGATTTAATTAATGCTGTCCTGCTTTTTCTTTATTTGTGGATTGAAGAAGATTTTCTCTCTGTATGAGTGTGTAGTATCTTAGCTTTATTTTTTTCTGGCTAATTTATTGTATTCCCTTACCCTGAGCTGTCATTGCTGAGGTTGGCTTGAGTGCTGTACGTGATGGTATTAGTGTAGATTTACTTCTCCGCATATTGATGCAGAGTCTTGTGAAGACCAGATAAAAGATTTAGCGCTACTCAACTTCATGTCTCAGGTGCCCTGGATTTTTCTTTAAATGAGATTACAGTGTCCACAGAGGAAAGAAACGATGCATAGGAATATTAATAACGTTCATTCATACAGAGGCAACACGTTCCTCAGCTCATTAAAATGGGGCTGACAATGACCTTTATTTCCATGTTTTTTTTTCTATAAATGGTTGTAATCAGATATGTGTGATAATAGAAGCATTCAGTGACTTTCTAGCATGTATTGTATTTGATCAGTTTGGCTGTGTGCCAGAGCCTGACACCATAAAATGTGTAAATGCAGTAATAAAAGGAGGAACTGATTCAGACTGGGGCACCAGGAGGATTTAAGTACTGCTTGTCCGTTCTCTACTGGCAGCTTGATGATGACATCATATCTACTATGACATGCACTGATCTATATATGAAAATAAACTTATCCTTTAAGGTGTTAAGGCACTGTGTGCCTCTTCCTTCACTGATGAAATTTATAAACTGCACTCGGCTGCGTATTGACTTACCCAATAAAGTGGATTGTTGTGTTTTCCCCTCTAACCACAAAGTTCTTGACCCGAGGCAATAAGAGTATAAATGTAGTTGTTATCCTTTCTCCGTGATTTTCTACTATGATCATAGTATACAGGAAAGGCTGTTTCAGTTCAGCTAACATTAAATTGCCCGTATAGAGTATGCTTAAACACCTAAGTGGTTCACACTGTTATTTTTATGCTTCTGATCTGTCTCTCTTTGTTGCTACATTTTCTGCCTTGTCCAGCTTAAAGCTGAACTATGGGCAACAACTAAATTCAAAGCTTAGTAACCTGTTTGCTGTTCATAAAGAACAAGGATGTGTTTTTTAGAAATATAATTCTGCGTACCCCTTTTTTCATCTGCTCCAAGTCTGGGTCATGAAATCTAAACAAAGCATACCCTTATATACCGTGTACATGTCTCTATCCAAAGCCCTGAGAGTGATTTCTCTCTGCCACCTTGTTACTCTGTTATCTGCATGAGTCACTTCTGACAGCTTTTCCTGACTCCAAGAGATAATTGGTGATGGGGAGGAGAGCTCTGCATTTTCCTGTATACTGCGAGGAGGGAAGTGTGTCCTTTTCCTCCAATCAGGGCTCAGAACTCTTCTCACTGAGCTCTGCAGTGTGATACTTTAGATTCCCATCCCCCAGTTTTCAGAGCTCAGAGATTCTGTGTGTTTTGAAAGACTGTGGAGGACAGATGGCTGCAGATACACAGGTACAACATGTGTAGGAGGATTTGTTTTCTCTCTGTGTATCACTTTAGGTTAATCACAGCACTGGGTATATGTAAGGGTTTACAACCACTTTAAACCTTCAGCAGGTTAACATAGCCTATACTGTCATTAGCAGTATGCTGAAATCAGCACTAATATCTTGTTTTATAATTGATGAAGAGCCTAGAACATACCCACATGTAAAATCAAATTAGCAATTATTCCAATTGATTCTGACTGCGTATGAAGAGAAAATGCACACAGCTGGTGAGTTTTGAACATTGGATATGTTTGGATACTGTATAAAATGCCTTGCTGAAATCAAGCTATGCTATGTCCACAGCGCCACCCTGGACCACAGTGATATAGTAAAAAAATGCAATCAGATTAGTCTGACGTGATCTGCACTCAGTAAAGCCATGCTGCTTTGAGTCCAGCAAGTTGTGTGTTTTAAGAGATCAATGATCCTTCTTTTTCTGAGTGAGTCCATTAATTTGACTACAACACACGATTAAACTCACTGGCCTATAATTGCCAGTTTCTACCTTGCTATCCTTCTTCTGTGTGGGTACAATATTAACTGTCCACCAGTCATGGTTGGAAGTTTTGAAGAGCTTGATTAAAAAGATTAATTAATGATCCAACAGCTATACCTCAAAGTTTTTGTATAACTCTAGGGTGAATATCATCCAGGCGTATTGCTTTATTAGGCTTTAACCAAGCCAGCTTCTCTGCAACCTCTGTCTTTAGAAATCATGAAAATTAACCTTCATTACTAGAACCTACATGACCCACCAACTTGTTATTGCTACTGCAATTTATTTCTAAAAATACTAAACAGAAGTAATTGTTAAATGGTTTGCTACATCCAGGGCTCCCTCAACATAAGTGTCGTGCCTGGTTTCAATTTTAGTGATCCCTATTTTATGTTCCTTCTATCACTGATGTATCTAAAACGTTTTTGTCACCTTTCTTAATAGATTTAGTCATTGCTTTCTGTTCTTTGACAGCACTGATAATGTGTGTTGCCTCCTTTTGTACATTTTTTGTACATCTGTGTCAGCTATACTTTCTGTTTCCTTGAATCTTCTATATGCTGATTTTTTTTCTTTACTATCATACTTACTTCTTTAGTGAACCATATTGGTTTTTTTTTTCGTTTTATTTTACTCCAACCTTTTGATTCATTTTTTTAGAAATTCATCCATTTTAGCATAAATTGTCCTTTTGAAATCCAAAAAAAAAAATTAGTTTTTCTATATTATTTTTCAGCTCCTATTTTAATTTCAAACCAAAGACATTGGTGATCACTAGAACCCAAATTGTCTCGGACCTCAACACCAGACAATCAATTCCCATTTGTCAGTACTAGGTCTAAAATGTTATCACCTCGGGTTGGGCTTTTTAATAACTGTTTCAGAGAAACCGCATTCGGTGCATCCATTACATCTCTGCTTATGCTTGTAGTTGCAGTTTGAGAATTCCAGTTAATGCTAGACATGTTGAAGTCACCCATAACAAAACCTCTCCTTTCATTGCCATTTGAATTATCTCTTCAATCAACAAGTTATCGTAATATTGAGTCTGCCCTGTGTATTACACCTGTTCTAAGGAAAGATCCCTCTCTAGTTGGAAGGCAGACCTAGAGGGTTTGAAGTATTTCACTTGTTTTTTGATGTAACCACTTGCTGTCCGCCCACCGTCAAATGACAGCGGAGCGGAACGGCTATTGTTCTGGGCAGACGTCCTATGATGTTGGCCCCTTTAAGCCGGGATTACACGCGCATCCCAGCTCTGTCGGTGGTGGCGTGTCCCCGGGACACACCGCGTCACGGCCGATCACAAATGGTACTGCCCCCATTTGCACGGCACATGCGTGCGATCGGGAGCACGCTACGCATGCACGTCGGTGGTGGCATGTTCCCAGAGAACACTGACTGTCACCGACACTGGTATCAGCCGCCGGCCGACGGCTCTTACCTTGTGATCGGCTGTCATCTACTCACAGCCGATCACATGTAATGTAAACCGAGAGGTAACTCACTGTTACCAGCTCTTCTCTCCTCACACAGTTTCCAGTGTGAGGAGAGAAGAGCTAGGATCAGTGAGTTACTGATCTGTAAAGCACCAAACACACACCTGTCACATCACCCCTGCCCCCCCAATACACCTGTCACATCACCCCTGCCCCCCAATACACCTGTCACCCAATAGTCATCCCATCTGTCCCCATAAAGTGCACCTGTCTTCAGACTGCCATCATAAAGTGTACCTGTCACCCATCAGTGATCTTGGCGTGTCACCCATCAGTGACCGTGGCATGTCACCCGTCACCCATCAGTGACCGCGGCGTGTCACCCATTAGTGACCGTGGCCTGTCACCCATCACTGACCGTGGCCTGTCATCCATCACTGACCGTGGCCTGTCACCCATCACTGACCGTGGGCTATCACCCATCACTGACCCTGGCCTGTCACCCATCACTGACCACCGCCAGTCACTTGTGGCCTGTCACCCATCAGTGACCACCGCCAGTCACCCATCAGTGACTGAGACCAGTCACCCATCAGTGACCACCACCAGACACCAGTCACCCATCAGTGACCACCGCCAGTCACCCATCAGTGACCACTGCCATCATTCGTTACCCATCAGTGACCACTGCCAGTCACCCATCAGTGACCACCGCCAGACACCCGTCACCCATCGGTGACCACCGCCAGACACCCGTCACCCATCAGTGACCACCGCCAGACACCCATCAGTGACCACCGCCAGACACCCATCACCCATCAGTGACCACCGCCAGACACCTGTCACCCATCAGTGACCACCGCCAGTCACCCATCAGTGACCACCACCAGTCACCCGTCACCCATTAGTGACCACCGCCAGTCACCCATCAGTGACCACCACCAGTCACCCCTCACCCATCAGTGACCACTTCCAGTCACCCATCACCCATCAGTGACCACTGCCAGACACCCATCACCCATCAGTGACCACCGCCAGACACCGGTCACCCATCAGTGACCTCCACCACTCACCCATCAGTGACCATCGCCAATCACCTGTCAGAGACCGTCATCACCTATCAGTAAACATCACCTGTCTCACACATTTGGTATTGCCATACTCAGAAGGAGTAGCAAAATGTATTTTGATGTGTCATTTTTGCTATGTACATGCTATGTGTTGGAAATATCATATAAATGGACAACTTTGTGTAAAAATAAAAGCGTTCCTTTTTTTTCCACATTTTCCAAAAACTACTGGAAAAAAATGTACATGTTCAAAAGACTCATTATGCCTCATAGATTATACGTTGGGGTGTTTGCTTTCCAAAATGGGGTCATTTTGTGCGCAATTCCATTGTCCTGGTGCTCCAGGACCTTCAAAAGTGTAATAGGTAGGTGGTTGAGAAATGAGATGTGTAATTTATGCTTGTAGAACGCCTGAAGGTGCTAGTTCAATGTTGGGCCTCTGTATGTGGCCAGGATGTGTAAAAGTCTTACACATGTGGTATCACCATACTCAGGGAGAGTAGTAGAATGTATTTTGGGGTGTCATTTTTGCTACGTACATGCCATGTGTTGGAAATATCATATAAATGGACAACTTTGTGTAAATAAAATGCGTTTTCATTTTTTTCCCACATTTTCCAAAAACTACTGGAAAAAAATGACATGTTCAAAAGACTCGTTATGCCTCATAGATCATACATTGGGGTGCTTGCTTTACAAAATTGGGTCACTTTGTGGGCAATTCCATTGTCCTGGTGCTCCAGGGCCTTCACAATTGTGATAGGTCTTCATGACATTAGATGTGTAATTTGTGTCCCTAGAATACCTGACGGCGCTCCCTGCATGTTGGGCCTTTGTATGTGGCCAAGCTGTGAAAAAGTCTCAGACATGTGATATCACCATACTCAGGAGGAGTAGCAGAATGTGTTTTGGGGTGTAATTTGTGGTATGCATATGCTGGGTGTGAGAAATAACCTGTTAATATATGATAATTTTGTAAAAAAAAAAAGAAAAAAAAAATCTTCATTTTGCAAAGAATTGTGGGAAAAAATTACAACTTCAAAAAGTTCACAGTGCCTCTTACTAAATACCTTGGAATGTCTACTTTCCAAAAAGGGGTCATTTGGGGGGTATTTGTACTTTCCTGGCTTGTTAGGGTCGCAAGAAGTGAGATAGGCTGTCATTATATCAGGTGTGATCAATTTTCAATGATTGGCACCATAGCTTGCGGACTCTATAACTTACACAAGGACCAAATAATATACACTTATTTGGGTTATTTTTACCAAAGATATGTAGTGGTATAAATTTAGGCCAAAATTTATGAAGAAAAATTACTAATTTGCAAAATTTTATGACAGAAACAAAGATTTTTTTCACAAAATTTTCAAACTTTTTTTATTTATAGCACAAAAAATAAATAACCCGCTAGTGATTAAATACCACCAAAAGAAAGCTCTATTTGTGTGAAAAGAAGGACGCAAATTTCATATGGGTACAGTAATTGTCATTCAAAGGGTGATAGCGCTGAAAGCTGATAAATGGCCTGGACAGGAAGGGGGTTTTCGTGCCCAGTATTGAGGTGGTTGGATACCCAGTGAACAGCCTCAGATGATACACAAAGAAGACACAAACATCCCTCTATAAGTCTTACATGTACCGTATATCTTCTGTCTTCACTTTGATATACTGTTTAGAAAGTGCACATTCTTTTGGATTTTCCACTTCCTTCCTTCCTTTGTAGGAGGATATGATTGCTAGATGCTGTGAGACACTGAGAGACTGTGAGAAAGCTGTTGGAAAAAAGGCACAAACCCCCTTCCCACACACGCAGAGGTCGTCTGTGTATAGTTTAGTTGTGTGCTAAACTATTTTTAGCAACCTCCTCCGTCTCTAAATTCTCTGTCCCATCTCCCAGAACGAGTGAGAACTTATCAGGCTGATAACAGAGCTACGGAAGAAGAGACAGCTACGGGACATAGCTATTTGAAGAGAGATAAGAAAACACTACAGGCAGATATGCCCAGCTCAAATTTCATGAATCGGGTTTACATCCACTTTAACGCTAGGCTTATGCTATTCTTGACTGTATATGGCAACTCCATCTTCCCTACACTGTCTTTCCTGTATGTGTATCTTGGTATGGTTATTTCCGAATCATTTGAATTCTTGAACCATACCTTTGTAATGACAACAAAGTCCAAGTTGTCCATAGACAGAAGAGCTGTCCCCTCACAAAGCTTGTTGCCTAAACTGTGAGCATTAGGTTGGCCATACATGGTTCAAATCTCGGCCAGTTCAGCAGGAACCGGCCAAGATTCGAACCATTAATGGGCAGGCTGAATGTACTTGGGTACAATCAGCCTGCCAGATTCTCTTGCGATTATAATTACTGTTTTCCCTCGTTGGGAACGGCTTCCCACCGGAAGAAGGCAATTGCTGATTCCCCTGTCAACACTGCCTGCGTTGATTGCAGGAAAGAAATTTGCACCATGTATACCTTAGTGCACATGATGTGACAAACCTTGTTATCTACTGCTGTTTCTTTAGCACCAGAAACTTTAACTTAATTACCCCATCAGCGCAGTGCTTAACAACACAAACCCCTAACATTTGTTTTATCCTGCTGGGGACAGAAATGCTCCTTATCAATTAAATCGTATCTCCTATTTCTCAGTTTAAATGCATGTCCAAAAAAACTCCTGAATTCCATACTAAGAAGCTTAGTGCCCTTATGTGAGAGATGCAGTCCATCTCTTGTCTAGCTCAATATCAGAACGGCTGCTAGAATCATGACTAACATAACCAAAAACCTTCAGCTTTGCACCAATCTTTTCACCAAACATTTAACTCTGCTATACAAATACTTACTCTTGTTGTGCATTATGGACTGGTAAGGCCTCTGAAAATGTAAGAATACACCCTGACTGTTGAAGATCCTGGCTCAAATTCTGAAAATTCTACTGCACAGAACGCACATCATTCTGAGACAAATCATTTGTGCCAAGGTGCACAACAACAGCCACAATGCACTCCTCACTAGCTTTCTTGACAATATTTAAAATGTGTCTTTTATCTCTCCTGACAGTAGCACCAGGTAAGCACCTAACTTCCTTTGACACTTTCACATGATTTCCTAAAGAATCACCGACAAAAACATGACTTCTCCTTTTAGGAGTCTTATCCACAACACTTGCCTGGTTTGCAGCATCAGATGCAAAAGCTACTTTTGGCAAAACGTTTCTTTCTCAGGGACCTCCTTCCTATGTAGAGAAGGGTTGCCTTTCTCACAGTTAGCTATGTTTGCAACCTTTGTATCTGTTAGAAGCTCAAAAAGAACACTATAAGGCCTCTTTCACACTGACGGACTGATCGGATCTGCCTGCCAGTTTTTCAGGCGGATGGAGTGGCGGATGTGTCTGCTGACATTTGCCAGCATCCGCTCTGATTCGGTCTGCTAAAAGCAGACGGATGGGTATCCATTCCCCATTCATCTGGCAGATCGGATGACAGTTGGATTGAAACTGACAGGTAGTCCGTTTCCATCCGATGGAAACCGATACGTAGTCCGTTTCCATCCGACTGCCCCATAGAGAAGAGTGGGCTGTGTCCGTGTCTGCTCTGCATAACGGAGTGGACATGGACCTGTCACCCGCCTGCTCAGTGGGGTTTAACGGGCAGATCCCTCGCTGAGCAGGCGGATCTGCTTGGCAGAGTCTGCCCCAACTGCAAAGGGCCTAAGGGTTATGCAATGTCACCAAAAGCTATGTGTTTATGACCCACAGTCCTCACTTTTCCAGACCCAACAGTTGTCCATGCTGCCCTTCTGCGCAGTCTTTTAGGAATTGGTGGCTTTTTGACAGGCAGCTCAACAGAACAAATTGGCTTAGACAGCCTCTCAGACTGAAGGGCACAAAACTAGGAATTGAGACAGGCGTTACCACATTAACTAGAAATCTGCATACAGATGAGACAGCAACCTTGCGTCAAAGAATTACCAGGAAAAACAAATGTCAAGCAAGTATTGCACTGAACTAAAAAGGCATTTAAAAAAAACATTTACTCAAAATCAAACATAGGTACTAACCAGAGATACAGTATTTCACAATAGTGAGTACACCCCTCACATTTTGTAAATATTTTATTATATCTTTTCATGTGACAACATTGAAGAAATTACACTTTGCTACAATGTAAAGTAGTGAGTGTACCACTTGTATAACAGTGTGAATTTGCTGTCCCCTCAAAATAACTCAACACACAGCCATTAATGTCTAAACTGCTAGCAACAAACGTGAGTACACCCCTAAGTGAAAATGTTCAAATTGAGCCCAAAATGTCAATATTTTGTGTGACCACCATTACTTTCCAGCACTGCCTTAACCCTCTTGGGCATGGAGTTGACTAGAGCTTCACCGGTTGCCACTGGACTCCTCTTCCACTCATCTATGACGACATCACGGAGCTGGTGGATGAGACCTTGCGCTCCTCCACCTTCCATTTGAGGATGCCCCACAGATGCTCAATATGGTTTAGGCCTGGAGACATGTTTGGCCAGTCCATCACCTTTACCCTCAGCTTCTTTAGCAAGGCAGTGGTCGTCTTGGAGGTGTGTTTGGGGTCATTATCATGTTGGATTACTGCCCTGCGGCCCAGTCTCTGAAGGGAGGGGATCATGCTCTGCTTCAGTATGTCACAGTACATGTTGGCATTCATGGTTCCCTTAATGATCTGTAGCTCCCCAGTGCTGGCAGCACTCATGCATCCACAGACCATAACACTCCCACCACCATGCTTGACTGTAGGCAAGACACACTTGTCTTTGTACTCCTCACCTGGTTGCCGCCACACAAGCTTGACACCATCTGAACCAAATAAATTTACCTTGGTCTCATCAGACATGGTTTCAGTAATCCATGTCCTCAGTCTGCTTGTCTTCAGGAAACTGTTTGCAGGCTTTCTTGTGCATCATCTTTAGAAGAGGCAACCTTCTGGGATGACAGCAATGCAGACCAATTTGATGTAGTGTGCGGCATATGGTCTGAGCACTGACAACCTGGCACTCCACCCCTTCAACCTCTGCAGCAATGCTGGCAGCACTCATACTTCTAATGAGTCACATGACACCAGGGAGGGAAAATGGCTAATTGGGCCCAATTTGGACATTTTCACTTAGGAGTGTACTCACTTTTGTTGCCAGCGGATTAGACATTAATGGGTGTGTTTTGAGTTATTTTGAGGGGATAGCAAATGTACACTGTTATGCAAGCTGTACACTCACTACATTGTAGCAAAGTGTCATTTCTTCACTGTTGTCACATAAAAAGCTATAATAAAATATTTGCAAAAATGTGATGGGTATACCCACTTTTGTGAGATACTGTAGTTGGTTATCTCCAAACCTCTGCTGTTTTTAAACTACTGCTGTTCAAACTATGCATTTTTGTCCACTGCTCTTCTGTCTTGATGCACTCACAATGAGCAAACTCCACAGTTTTATTCCTTTTGGCACACATTTTTGTGCCAAAAGCAATTAAATCAATACCTTTCGGCAGAAGGACCTTCTGAAGTAGGAATTCATGGAAAGTGCACAATAAAATAAATAAAAGTGCATTTGTGCTTATGGCAGCAAGGTAAAGAGGAACAGCACTAAGGATCTCTGTGTGCGTCTTTGTTTATTTTTTTTTTTAGTTTTTTACTGTTTATCTTGCTTCATGTATGTTAATGAGCAAAGCTTACAGTCATTCAGAAAATTTCACTTCAGCTTTAACCACTTGCTGACCTGCTCACGCAGATATACTGCAGCAGGTCGGCTCTCCTGCGCAAATCGACATACCCGTATGTCGGTCTGTGCATGAGAGATTGCGGGCGCCGTGGGAGCATGCTAGCGGGTCTGGCAGACTCGATGCCCGCCGGCGACCGGTGTTCACCTGTTACAGAGGCAGAATGTTGATCTGCCTATGTAAACAAGGCAGATCCCCGTTCTGCCTTATGGAATGTCAGAGATCTTCTGTTCCCTGTAATCATGGACAGTGATCTCTTTCATGTCCCTGCTAGCCCATCCCCCCTACAATTAGAACACGCTGAGGGAACACAGTTAACCCCTTGATCGCCCCCTAGTGTTAACCCCTTCCCTGCCAGTGTCATTTTTACATTGATCAATGCATTTTTATAGCACTGATCAATGTAATAATGTCACTGGTCCCCAAATAGTGTCATTTGGGGTTAGATTTGTCCATTGAAATATGGCAGCCTCGCTAAAAAAATGCAAATCCCTGCCATTACCAGTAAAAAAAAATAAATAAATAAAAGTCCATACATCTATCCTATAGTTTGTAGACGCAATAACTTTAGCACAAACCAATCAATATACGCCTTTTGCAATTTTTTTTTTTTTTACAAAAAATATGTAGAAGAATATATATTGGCCTAAACTAATGAATACATTTTTTTGGGGGTATGTATTATAACAGAAAGTAAAAAAAAAATGTAGTTTTTTTCAAAATTGTCGGTCTTTTTTTGTTTATAGCACAAAAAAATAAAGACCGCAGAGGTGGTCAAATACCACCAAAAGAAAGCTCTATTTGTGGGGAAAAAAGGACATAAATTTGTTTGGGTACAGCGTCGCACGACCGCGCAATTGTCAGTTAAAGCGATGCAGTGCCATATTGCCAAAAATGGCCTGGTCAGGAAGTGGGTAAATCCTTCCGGGGCTGAAGTGGTTAAATGTTGAGATAATCAAGCCCACTGTGACCCAGTCAGAGGGCAAAACCGTAGGCTTGTGATCAGAGAACATCTTTATTTCTTGCCATACCAGCTCAAGACTGTAAATGTGTTTTATAAGTACAACTGGGAATATTATCATGTTAGCCATGACGAATATTGATAGCCTTATCCTGATTTGCATTGTTACTTCTAATTTCACTCCCAGTTACACATGTCTGTATTCTACCGTCAAACGGCAGGAACTGCCTTTATGGAAATATTTGCATGTATCTATTCTGTTGTGTTGTGTTGTCGCTGGCTGTACTTTTGTTTTTTATTGGAGGCAGCGGTTGTCCATGATTTGTCTTGCATTTTATTGCAATCCTGACCACAGAAGTAGCAGGTTAAATCAGGCAAAGTTATGATCTTGATTAAAGTGGGGGTGCGGTCATTTTTTCCCCTTGTTTTGGCCAGAATGGGAGATCTATAACCCCTGGAAAGCTCTTAAAGCAGAGTTCCACCCGAAAGTGGAACTTCCACTGATCTGCTTCCCCCGTCCCTCCAGTGCCACATTTGGATCCTTTCAGGGGGGAGGGGAGAACAGGTTTTTGACAGGTACCCTTGCCCCCTTCTGGGAGATGGTGGCGCAGCGCCGTCCCTTGGAAGTTCCGCCCCCCTCCTCCTTTCCCCGTCACCGAGCCAATTAGAAAGTGCAGCAGTAGGGAACTGGCTGTAAAACCGAAAGGCTTCACTGCCGGTTTCCCTTACGACGAGTGTCTGCGGCAGCACCCGACAGCCAATACGAAAATTGACTGGGGTGCCAACATCGTGGGCTTCCCGGACCAGTATTTGTCTGTATATTAAAAGTCAGCAGCTACAGTATTTGTAGCTACTGACGTTTATTTTTTTTCCCCCCAGGCGGAACACCGCTTTAATTCGGTTTGCTTCATCGTATGAAGAAATCCCCTTCTTGCCCTGGTAAGACCATGAGGAGTAATCTTGAATAGAGGACACTGTCACTGAAATAAGCCCCCTTTTTTTAGTAGAGAGAAAGAATTAAAACCTCTGAAGTTTAATAGTAGCCTCACACGCTTCCTAATGGCAGTTGATCATAAGGACAGGGCCATAAAAGTGAGACAAGGGATACACAGACAATACTAAAACCCTGATGGACATTTTAACTTATTCTCAGTTTTCACTCCAAAATAAAACAAAATTCTTCAAAAGTGGTGATTTTTTTTGTAATGCGGCAATATTGTTTATTTTTCCTTTTAGAAATGCTGGCTTGGGTGTGTGCGCCATGGCATGCAGATTTGGTGGTATTCTTGCCCCTTTTGTACCCTCCATGGTAAGAATTATTTTTCTTTTGGACTTCTTTTTAGAATAGAATGCAATCTGAAATGTATGCATGTACTGGGGATATTGTTAAATAAATTGAAAAAAAAAACCAAATGTCTGCTAAGTTCTGTTTTTTACAAATGCTAGCAGTTCTAGAGAACATATAATATAGCAGGCACGTGTTGTTTGAGGGCCCCCTTCAAATGGAAAGTCAAAAGATCAAATTTGGGTCTGTCTGTACTATATGATCCTAAATGTATAGATGATAAATCTGGGAAGAAAACAACTATGTATCCATGCAGACTTTGAGGTTTTAAGTCTCAGAGGAAGAATCTATTAAATAAAAGTTGAGTGAATCTTACATTTATATCTATGATCCTCACACTGATAAGATAATACATTCTTGGGAGATAAACATAGGTTTCCAAAAGTGAATGCACATCACTCTACCCACTAAATAAAAAAGCATCCACTTTTGTGAGCAAATACATGTTCAGTGAATGATTTAATGTTTAAATAAAACTGAGGAAAGGTCATTGTAATGACCATAATGGTCAAAAATATGAAACTATTATTTATCTGTAATAATTTGGTATATAGTGAAAATGCTAGCCACTTGAATGATCAAGCAGCAACACATCTTGCCTGATTTTTACATAATAAAACAGATTTAGACCAAGAAGGTTAAACAGTGTTTTTTCATATCTGTATGAGAGGGGCCAGTATTAAAGCTCTTTTTTCATGAATGATTTTAAACAGAACTGTTTGGCTAAAGCCGAAATTGAATCTGCACCCTTCACTTTTTCAATACTTTACCCTTTTAATTAGTTAACATATTTCAGCTGGTATCAGAAAAAGGTTTCACTGACAGTGAGCTGGGCAGTTGGGAAATACAGTTGTTCAAGATTCTGATAGTAGACAGTGAAGGAAAGCTGAGACACCGTGGGTGGGGCATGAAGGGAAGTTTCCCCTGCCCCAAAGCACCCATACTCCCCATGTTGAGGGCATGCACCCTGGTACGGTCCAGGGGGGGGGGCGCTTGCTCATCCCCACCCCCTTTCCTGGCCTGCCAGGCTGCGTGCTCGGATAAGGGTCTGGTATGGACTTTGGGGGGGACCCTACGCTGTTTTTTCGGCGTGGGTGCTCCTCTTAAAATCCATGCCAGATCGAAGAGCCTGGTATGCTCTTGGAGGGGTAACCCCACGCAAATTTTTTGCGGGAGTTCCCCTTTAAGACACCTAGCACACAAGTCGCGCCGCAAGTCGGATCACCGTGATCCGACTTCTGGTGCGGCTTCTATTCAAATCGATGGGCTCCCATAGGGAACCATTGATTATGAATAGAATGCCTGACGAGGCTTAACGCTGTGTATACAACGTTAAGCAACGTTATTGAGCGTTTTGCCGGCTCTGCGTCAAAAACGCCATGACGCTGCAGCTTCAGAATGCACTGGTCCCGCGTTCTAGCTACAGCTCACTAACGCCGACGCCCTCTACTGCTCAAAAACGTTAACATTTTAGAGGGCCATTGAATAACATGGAGAGCAGCAAAAAACGCCCAAAAACGTGGCTTAACAAATGCCTGTGTGTATGAGGCCTTAGAGCTCCCAGGGTGCCCTACAAATAATAGAATCAGGTGTGTACAAACATGACGTTGCCTGGTGTAAAAAAGACATAGCAGTTTATCCTGTTCATTCTGTCCAAAGATTTTCCAGCTAAAGGTCAGGATTTGCACACAGAAGCTTCTAATTTGGTTTTGATGGACCTTTTATAGAATACCACCACCAGTTTGTTGCAAAAACAACATATTATTTTAATTTGTTAAAGATAAATTCTGGATAAAACAAGAAAGCTTCCTTGCAATGGTACTTCCCCTGCACTGCGAAGGTTTAATGCATGTTTTTATTTAGAGGACTGCAAAAAGCACTAAAACTTGAACGATCCTCCGCTCTTCCTGAAGTCAGGGCTCTCCTTTACCCCTCTATGCTCCAGCAGTGGACTGTACCTTGGCTTCCTCATGTCCAGTGCAGGGTTTTGAGCACTGCATTGGTCTTGATGCTGTCAGAAGGCCTATGAATGCCAGAGAAGAGGCTACAGGGAACGGTCTTACAGCCCAGAGGGGCCTTGCGGGGAGGTGGTTCGGGTGTGTAAAAGTGCTTTTTACAGTCCTCTAGAATTGTATTTAACCCATACTGCAAAGCGAGTATTTATGGCTTCCCCATGATTCAGCTTTAAACAAATAACCATATAAACTTAACAAACAAGGCAGCTCAAAGAGAAACTGCCATCTGCAATGACCTATAGCAACTAATTAGCATTACCTTTCACCAACTTAAAACAGAATAGAACATGAAACAAGAGTGTTTATTTTTGGGCTAGGGGTTACTGCACTTTATACTTATCCCTTGCCTTTTTTTAAATTTGCGGACCTGTGGTTGCAGAGGCTTATGTTTTTTTTTATATCTGTTTATTTTGTTTATATGATTGTTGTTAGGGAGTTGCTGTATATGCTTATACATCACCTATTAAATAGAACTTTACCATCAATCCTGTTATCCCATGCAAGAAAAAATATGTTTATCCCTCTTTCAGATCCGAGTATTAATCTGCATGATCTGGAAGAAATAGATGGGTAAATCAATCAAGCACTTGGCATCTTATAGTTTATATCACTATATAATTTGAAATATTTCTGCCATTAATGTAGATAATGAAAGCTGGGAGAAAACATTACCAGATGTGCCGTGCACACTGCTTTTGGCAAGAGATCACTTTGGAGCTTGATACAGTGATTTCATGACTAGGACTCGGGCATAAGCAATTTTGTAGGTGATTTGTATGAGTCCTTGTCAATATAATTTACCATCAGTAGTTTGTGCCGGTGTTTATATGTCTGTTACATTCCCTTGTGTTTTGAGTGTGATATCTTCGTGGAAGGTATTTGCAAACAGGAAGCTCAAACAGGTGTTTTAGTAACTCAGAACTGCTTCTTTTTTATTATATGTATATTTAATGGGCTTACAGCTTGTCAACGCAGATATGAAGACTTCAGATATATTTTAAATACGATTTAGAAGTCTGTGGTGTGATATTAAGTGAATTGATTTGTTTTATGCTGGACTGCATTTCTTTTTATTGAAAAGCCTGAGCAGTGATTTTCATCTGAAACATTGAAGGCATCCACAAATTAAGTATCAATAAAGTAAGATGCCCATGTTAAATCTATTGGTCAGGTGGGAGCTTTTCATGTCTGAAGTTTGCTTTTAACTTATGCTTTCAGACAAGAGGATTTTCTTCTGATACATTCTACATGCAATTCACTAGTACAAAAAGATGAGATCATATGTCATTGATGTCCACATTGAAGATACAGTGACTATCTCTGATGATGAATTTTCACACTCATGTTTTTTATTTATTTTTTTCTACTGCAAACATTATTCATTTCCATTTGACCATTAGGCCCCTTTCACATGATTGGCCTGCTCAGATCCGCCTGTACGCTGACAGCCGTCCCCCATCCGATCAGACCAGATTCAATGAAAGCAGTTCAGCGGATTGGATGGGATCAGATGAAAACGGACATGATATCCGTTTTCATCTGATCTGCCCATAGAGAACAGCTGGGCTCTGACAGGTATGTCCCTGCACAGTGAGCAGAGACGGACCTGTCATCCGCCAGGTCAGTGGAGATCAACGGAACGATCCAATGCTGTTACCGGAGTCTGCGAGGGGATCCGCCCCATGTGAAAGGGGCCTTAAAGAAAAACTCCAGGAAATTGCAACTTTCCGTGCCTTGAATGATAGTGTAATATGCATCCTTTGCTGGATATCCTGCTGTATAAATCTAGCTGTCATATCTACACCTACTGTTGATTGATCCAGCGTATGGTTTAAATTGTAGTAGTTGGCCCCCAGAGTGAATGGCAGTAGTTGGTCCCATAGAGTTAATGTCAGATGTTTAGCTCTCATTCTGATCTAGTAGATCATAACTTTGAGCCACTAAGCAAGAGCAAGTATACAGCAGGTGAAATCAGGACTCTGACTGCAAACAGTCAGGTCAGTTTTTCCTATTTCTCTCGGCAAAAGTTTTCTTTATGCCTCATGCACAAAGGATGTTTTTTTGACACTTTTACAGCTGCTGTTTTTAGCTAGTTTTTACACATTTTTTTACACATTTTTTTACTGCTGTTTTTAGCTGCAGACGTTTTTTTCTACAGTCATAAAACTCTCCATCATGTTATCCTATGTGTTCATGAAGATATAGACCGTTATCAACTGTTTTTAGCTGGGGCATTCTTGAGCTGTAAAAAAAACCCAAGACCAGTGGGTTCTGAGAGACGTTTTTGAGCTGTAAAAACGCTCTAACACCCAAAATGAGCAAAAACATGGCTCACCAACGTTTTTGGACGTTTTAGATCAATTGAAAAAAAAAATGCTCAAAAACGGCAGCGCTAATAAATGGGCAAAAATGCTCAAAAAAGCTGAAAAAAGTCACTAAAAGCTACTGATGATTTTAGGACATTTTTTAAGGTCCTGTTTGCATGAGGCCTTAAAGTGATCATTGGCAACAAATGTAAATGCGCGTAAGTGCGTTTTGTGCTTTACAGACACGCACTACAGTCCATTTAACATGGTTTCCTATGGATGTAGTTCACATCTATGTTTTTGTGGTGCTGCGTTTTTTTGGAAAGGGTCAGGGACTTTTTTCCCGCAGCAGATTGTGTTTTAGACTTAAATGGAGCCGCATTTAAACTCTCATCTCTGTGTCTCCTAGCTTCCATCTACTCTTTCAGCATTTCTATCTCTTTTCAACATTTGACATGTCTGATTGTATCAGATGGTGGTCTTCTCCCCAGGACATATCAGTGACATAGGTGTCAGAGGATTTAACCATGCAGCATGCAACAAGGGATGGGGAAGACAACCACTATCCGACACTCACAAAAGTGTCAAATGCTGAAAAGTTTGACAGACATTTCAGTTCCAAAACGCAACAAAGGTAGAAGACACAGCCACCAGGGAAGTGAGTATTTAATAGGTCTTCTCTTGCAGGGAACTACTATTTTGTTTTTTTAGGCGACTGAACGGGTCACTTTGCAAAGCTTGGGATAAAACCTCACTAATTTTAAAATACCAGACTACAATTGCTGAAGAGATCCCAGAAATGCAGCTTCTGAATTGGTCAGTTTGGTTCTTGAACCCTACTTTAAATGAAATCTGTAATGAGAGAAACATGTAGGTTGCCATTGCTGACTTCCTTGTCAACATCATAGTTACCTGAATGTCATGTTCTAATTGCTTGAATAAATTCACTGACTTTGTATATTCAATACAGAGTCACTGACAAGGTACAAGTGTACAAAAAGTGGATCAGAGTGAAGTCAATATTCCAGATATGCATAAGTATTTTCTGCCCAGTGTTGTAGAAAGCATTGAAGTCATTGACTCAGCAAAACACCCAGGTAACTGGAATTTTCAGAAGGTCTTTAGTGGTACCCTATGCATTTATGTCATAACAACAATTAGGACCGTGCAAACCTTTCACAGTAACTTGGGATCGAATAATACTGATAGCTGTTGATTGGTATAAATGGCAGGCACATACAGTACCTGCAGTATCTTTCAGTATCCTTTACTTCACTTGAATGCAGGGCAGTTCTAATGAGGCGAAGCTTCAGCACCTCCATACTGCTGAAGCTTGACCCCCTTCCCCAACTCCGCTGCCTTCCACATATTCTTATTGGCTGAGGTAGCCCATCTCAGTAATAGACCAATAATGTTGGTTGGGGGTTGGGCTTAGTGACAGGCTCCAATACTACCTGGAAGTGTTGGAGCTTTGATCAAAATGTATCAGTTTACCCACTAATCATTTGGCATTCGATCTACACAGACGTTATTTCAAAGGAAAGTTGATTAAAGGAGTAGCCTGATATATTAATGATCTTTAAATATTTGGCAGCAGTATTGAAAAACATTAATCTAAAAGCCATGCTTAAAGGATAAATCCACTTTCATGGAAAAGAAAATTGCAAATAAAAAATAATAGAGCATATAGAATTGCTACACAAGTCATATTGTAATTGAATGCTTTTAAAGACTACTCTTCCTTTTCAATCTGCATCTCTGTAAGTTTTTGTAAACTGTAATGCAATATGACTACCTGGAGGTATTATTCTGTAACTAGATAGCGTACAGGATTCCACCCAGAAAATACATTTCCTGCTTGCAGGAAAGATACACATCAGATTTTGGGCATCCCCTGGGACAAAAATGTAATTTTTGGTAAGATACTCCCAAATCATGTCTAAAGGGATGCAGATTCTGTCACTTTCCTCATTAGAATCCTGCACATGCAGCAGCTGATTGATAATTATAAATTCACTCCTTTTCACATTCGCTTTGCACACGGACACAGAAAAAACGCTTTTTCAGAATACCAAAAGGTTGGATTCTCTAACGTTTGTTGAAATCCTTGCAATGTACATTGAAGTTTTTCCCCAAACAAAAGTTGAATTACTCTTTAAACCCTTCATGACCAAGGTCAAAACAAACCCTAATCCCCCCTGCCCTCTCAGTTCGTTCTGGGGGGGTCTGGGCTCCGGGGGTGACCTGCCTCGTCGGCCCGCGGCCAGGTCTTAGGACCAGGGAGGGTATGATGGAGACATCTTGGTGTCCCCCCTCTTGGCTGGGGGTGGGCGGGATGGGGCTCACCGAACCAGGAGAGTTTGAATTATCAGGCCCGTGGAAGAGGAGGAGGGGCCGAAGCAGTGGTGGCCCGGTCTGTCAGGCGATTGGCATGGGTTCAACAACTGGTACCCCTTTGGGAGATCAGATTACAAATGGGCTAATCTAATGGAGCCCAGTCTTGTGGTAACCTTTATGTATACCGATGTTATTCATATGCTTGTTGGGACACATTTGTGTCGGAACCTATGTGTCCTTTTTGCATTGTTGATGTCTACCTGAATAACTAAATAAAGATTATATAAAAAAAAAAAAAAACCCTAATGCCCAAACCCATAATTGCAACTTTGACATATGTCAGTAAAACTATACATATATTTGCAACTACTTTGTGTGTCCAGCAGGATTAGACCTTGTTTTTTTCTGGACAGACTGGCCTTTCATTTGGTGGTAAATGTTAATGGGTATCTGCTGATTTTTTTCTATTTTGAAAGGAAAGCTGGCCAAACATAGTAAAAGAATATAATTTTTAAAAAAACTAGATCTGTATATTTTTCTGCCATTACCATGAACCTGCAAAATAAATACTACGCCTGACGATTGCAGCAATACCACCTAGGTGTGTTATTTGTTCTTTGTACCCATAGTAGGGCCAAGAAACAATAATAGACATTTTGTTTTTTGTCCTACCTTAACCACTTGGCCACCAGAAAATGTACCCCCCTTCATGACCAGGCCATTTTTTTCAATACGGCACTGTGATATTTTAACTGACAATTTTGAGGGCACGCGACACTGTACCCAAATAAGTTTTGTCCTTTTTTCCCACAAATAGAGATTTATTTTGGTGGTATTTGATCACTTCTGCTGTTTTTATTTTTTGCGCTATAAACAAAAAAATACTGACAATTTAACAAAAACAATATTTCTCCTACGTTCACTGACAGACGCAGCTCTTCATGACTTTGTGGGGTTTTATGCTCGTCCTACCAGGAGTTAACTAGGCAGGGAAAAGAAATCAGCTGGCCCCTCCCCTGGGGGCCGTCATATCGCGTTTTTTATTTTTGTCGTCTTCACTAGTTTATGGTGGTTTTATTTAGAGATAAACACCCTTTTTTCCTGTTTTGAATAAACCCATGTCACAGCGCACGGGAGTTTTAACAGTCAATTTTATAGTGTCACGGCATAACTTTTTTTACCGGACCAGTACTTCCCCCCATGTAAAAGACCACCGGTTCACCAATTCCATCCTGTTTTTTGTTTTACAGATAATAACAAAGAACCGGGATGATACCCATGTTTCTTGTTTATTGTGTGGATCCACCATAACGACGTTAGCAGTCCG
>BLSH010000948.1:714154-730843 GCA_018402905.1 Glandirana rugosa | reverse complement strand
AAGAGCTGCGTCTGTCAGTGAACGTAGGAGAAAAAGGGATTTTATTAAAACTTACCGTAAAATCCTTTTCTCCGAGTTCACTGACAGACGCAGCACCCACCCCTCTGGGCTCTATTTTGGTACGGCTTGTGTACAAACTGGAGAGCTCCTCTGTGAGGGGGGGTTTTAATGTAGGAAAAGAGGACAGCCCCCAGGGGAGGGGCCAGCTGATTTCTTTTCCCTGCCTAGTTAACTCCTGGTAGGACGAACATAAAACCCCACAAAGTCATGAAGAGCTGCGTCTGTCAGTGAACTCGGAGAAAAGGATTTTACGGTAAGTTTTAATAAAATCCCTTTTTTTTACTTTCTGCTATAAAACATTTTTGGTAAAAAAAAATCCCAATAAGCATGTATTGATTGGTTTGCTCAAAAGATATAGCATCTACAAACTATGGGATATTTCTATTAATTTTTTTTTTGTTTTTACTAGTAATTGATCAGCGATTTATAGCGGGACTGCGATATTGGGCAGGACAAATCGGACACCTAATTAACACTTTTCTGTTTCAATAATTTTTATTCAATTTAACTAGTAACCAATATGTTATTGGTTAGTATTGACCGTGGTGACTAAAGTTAGCATACAAGGGGGCGGAGTCGACTTCCAGGATGTAAGCAGCGTCTCCTAGGAGCTCCAGGCCGCAGCACCATCTTTCAGTATCCTGTAGCAGCCGCAACCCCCTTAATGCAGCACCATCCACCCCGAGCCGCCATCTGAACAAACAGGGCACATGGCCATGGTGAAATACGGGCCGCCTCCTCCTCCGTCGGCCACAGAACGGCTCTCCAAGTTTGCTCGTGGAGGAATCCAAGATGGCGCCCAATCCATGAGGGAGACGCCGGCACCACATTCAGCGGACGGAGGGGGAGGCAGACTGGGCAACGGACACAGACCCGATGGGGACTCTGATACCCTCTCCTGCTACATCTGCCAGCCAGGGATTGCTAGTGGCACAGGTAGGGGAGCCTTCTCTGTCCCAAATACTGGACACTATTAAATTGTGTCATGCATCCCTCTCCTCCCAAATTGAGACCTTCCGGGTGGACTTCGGCATACTGAAAGATGATGTGCACATGGTCAAACACAGCATGTCCAATACGGAGCAGAGAATAAGCACAATGGAGGACGATCTCGCCCCCCTCATGGTCACTGTTAGAGAGGTGGAGGTAGACTACAGGTCCCAGGCAACCAAGCTCAGGGACATGGAAGACCGACTCCGAAGGAACAGCCTAAGGTTCCTGGGGTTCCCGGAGGGTTCAGAGGGGAAAAATCCTGAGGAGTTCCTGACCACATGGCTCAAACAATCTTTTGGGGACGACTCCTTCTCCCATCTATTTGCCCACAGTATCCCTTTGAGGGCCCCCCTGCCAGGTCGGTTCCAGAGGCCTATGATTGCACGCTTTCTTTATTTCAAGGGCAAGGAAACTATCCTTAGACGTGCCCAGAACATACCTAACCTGATTTACAATAACAACCTGATTACTCTCTTCCCTTATTTTTCTGCTGCCGCACAAAGACAGCGTGCAGTATTCCAGAGTGTGAAGCTACGTCTGCAGGAGCACAGTTTACCCTATAGCATGCTTTACCCTGCAAAACTTTGAGTGGTACAACAGGGAAAAACGCAATTCTTTACCTTGCCAAAGGAGGCAAACCGCTGGCTGGAGTCCCTGGGCAGCGCTTGAGGCCACTTTTTACTATGGTCTTGGTCCCCATGTTGCTGCCTGCCATTTCTTTGGTCATGGCATTGTTCATTTTCTAACCGTATGGAGGGGCTTATTGCTCCTCGTTAAAATTTATTTGTAGGGGCGTGGCTTGCGGAGCGCGGTGGCGGACATCTCTAGGAGAAGCTCCGGGACAGATAGAGACATTCTGGAGCAATCCGAAGAATCCACGGCCGGGTGAGAGAAAAAAACACTACACTGTGTCTCACCACATCACCACGACCATAAATATCCCCTTCTTGGCAGCCCACAGCCCGCGGATCCCTGGGTAAAAGTGTGGTGGCGCTCACACCGCAGCGCGGCCTACACGGCTGCAACAGGCCTAAACCAGACACCGGGCTAAATTAGTGAAGCTCCCAGGACGGAACCTTTGCGCGGACTAACAGGTGACCTTAAAAAGGACATACTACATATAGGAAGCCCATCCAGCACCCCCGATACACGGGTACAGCGATACCTGGCCTACCTAACCATGACTGGGCCTCCTTCGCTCCGCACGCAGTGACACTCTGCGACAGCCTCTTTAAAAAAAAAAAAGACATCACCCAATTCCCCACTCCAAGTTGCCTTTAGGGAACAATACCATCACAACCTACAACCATTTTGGTCATTAAAACATTTCTTCTTGATATACACTGCAGCACTGTGAATGACACAGACGGCATTATCGACCTAGATAAGAGGCCATCTTGGGACTCCCATTCTCTTAACCCTCAAAACAATACGTGATGTTCCCTAATAAAAGCCACTCACAAGGCACTACACAGTCCAAATCTTTTACAAACTGGGCAAGCCACAGAAATCCAACCCAGAACCAGGTTCACAGACTAGATACCAACGTCTAGCTTCTGGCTCCTCTTGCCCTGATATTGCTGACATTTTCAAAAATCAGTCACAGAAAAATAGGAACACTACAGAATCAAAGACACTTCCTAAGCAGGATTATACTGATGAAGAAGACTTTGATAATGAGTCATTAGCGACCTCAGAAAGATCCCACAGGGACACAGTGAATTTAGACCAACCCCTAACCTACAGGGATATGACTGAAATTGCTGCAGACATTAAAAAATCCTCATCAGCAATAACGGAACTTAAAGCAGACCTACTCATGTTAACTGAACAACTAGCCACGAATGAAAAAAACGGTAAACAAAGAGATAAAGCTATAAAAAGGCTAGAACAAGTCAATACTAACCATTCCCAACACTTAATCACCCTAAATAGGCAAATGGAAGACCTGGACAATAGGGGCAGAAGAAAGAACATTCGGGTACGGGGAATTCCAGAAAACATAAATGCGGACGAGATAAAACCAGGCCTCACCTCCATCTTCAATAACCTGCTAGAAAGACCCATGGACTCTACTATAGAGTTTGAAAGAGCTCATAGAGCTCTAAGACCCAAGGGCCCCGACTCATCACCTCCGAGAGACGTAATCTGCTGCCTTAACAGCTTCCCCTTAAAAGAAGACATCTTGATGAAGGCAAGGCAAAATGATCAAATTTTATTTAACGGGGGCCAATACAACTCTTCCAAGACTTATCCCCCATCACCCTGAAAAATAGGAGAGCAGTGAAACCCATCTTGGAAATACTCAAAGAAAAAAAGATCCCCTACAGGTGGAAATTCCCCTTTGCCATCCAGATCACAATAGAAGGTCTACAAATACTCCTCCGTACACCCGATGAGTTACCCTTCTTCTGCGAAACAATCCAATGCGAGACAATAGACCTGCCTGAATGGTACCGAGAATTCCGCCTACCTGCAACATGAGCAATACCAACACACACCTGTAAACACCCCTCAGAAACCACCCTACATTAAAGGGAAAAAACAAAAACAATATGAAGGATTTAACTCTGGCACACCTGCTTCAACGACACCCAAAGTCAGAGATAACAGACTTTAATCTTCACCCAAAATCAAAAGCTGACTACCAGACAATAGCCAGACTTTGAACTGAATTCCTAAAACCACAAAGAGGTTCAGCAAATTTAGTCTAAAAACATATTCCTCTCTCAATCAGGACCACAAAAAGACCAAACTGATTATCCCATGTTCCTCGGAAGCTCGGAACTTATGGAGATGAAAATAATGAGAGTTTAAAGTTATTCTACTGTTATCAACATATTTTGGTTCCCTCTTTTCCTCACATTGTTTTTCCATACCAGGTCCTGAACATTGTCTCTACTAACTGACATTTGTTAACAAAAAGGCACCAAGAGGACTCAAACCGATCTGACAAAACTCTCAGTATCAAGATCACACCTCACCAAAAGGTAAACCTCTTAAACTCTTTACCTCATAATAGCCCACAAAGCTGAACCAGCATCTTTGCTGCACAGACTCTTTTCAGGACCACTTTTACCACCATACTGGCTATCAAGTCATGAAGAACTTTAGTTTAAGACCTTGATTTTTTCCTCGCTAGTTGCCAACATCTGGTACTTGCATATTTGTACTCTACCTTTCTTTTGACGTTGAACTTAAGAAAAGATTTGGCGCCTCACCTGCCCTGGCAAACACCTGGCACCGCGATAATGGGTGCACACCTAGGTGATTTTTAGACCCGGGTTCCTCCCGAGACAGACCTTATAGAATTGACCCGGGCAGATGGGGCCCATACTTTGAAATTTGCTCCACAGATTATAACACATTTAATGGTTCTATTATATGAACACACTGTTTACATTGTTTAAAAATGGTTTATGAGGGGTATCCACCCCACTTTATCCTGTTAAATCCACATTAAGTTCCTAAATGATTACAACACTACTAACTGAAAGTGCATTTAGAATAAAAACCTCACACTGACCACTCCAATAAGGAGTAAAATAAGAATGATGCCCTATAACGAACACATTATCAATAGGACTGTGTAGTTGCCAATATTTTGACAATCACAGTATCAACTTAAAAATGATTAATCAAAGACAACAATCAATAAACATCTTAACCCTCCACACCGACAGCTCTACTTCCACATCCTCCTCATTAGAACACCAATTGCTTTATAGCAGATAATTCCACACTACTTATAATTCTAAATCTCTACGTATCTACTGAAGCTGTTAAACAGATTCAGGAAACCATTGATACAGTCAATTTACTTATTCCCCTCTTGTAATAGTTCACCCTTCTCTCCCACTCTATACTATCCTCTTTCTCAAACCAAACAAACACTCAACAACAAACGAACAAACAAGTTGACATAGCCTACTCAAACCTGGGGAAGAACCCTACCATAATATCACACAATGTCAACGGTCTCAACACTCCAGAGAAAAGACAGAATATTCTCAAAGAGCTCAAAAAACATTCACCCCAAATAGTGTTTCTGCAAGAAACACACTTCAAAGGCCCCCGAGTCCCCAAAATGACCAACAACTTTTTTACTAAGGAATACCACACAACCAATCCCCTAGCCAAAACAAAAGGAGTCTATTAAGCAAAAATTCCACATTCCAAACAGACTCAATTCTCTCAGACCCGGACAGAAGTTATATCTTCTTAAAGGGCCAAATGGAAGGCACCCCTACCTCATTAGCAAATGCCTATTTTCCAAATAAAGCCCATATCACATTCTGCCAACTAATAATTGACGAACTGAAATCCTTTGCAGAGGGCCACATAATTCAAGGGGGCGACTTCAATGTACCATTAAATCCTCAATCCGACACATCGACAGGGAAAACAAGCATAACATACCATATTTTGAAAAAAAATTAAGACCCTCCTCCATTCACTAACCTTAGTTGACACATGGAGATTGCTGAACCCAAGCGGAAGGGACTTCACTTTTTACTCAAACCCACACAAGAGAAACACAAGAATAAACTACATATTTATCTCACAAAGAGACATTCCATCCCTTCAGAGAGCTAATATAGGCAATATTCTACTTACGGATCACGCCCCCATCTCAATTCAATTAAAACCAGGAACACAAACACCAAAAACATTCAATTGGAGACTTAACCCCTCTCTCCTAACTGACCCCAACATTCAAACACACATTACAAAGACAATAGTTGACTATTTTCTTACCAACACTACACACGATACATCGCCCTTAACTATATGGGAAGCGCACAAAAGCGTCATCAGAGGGTAATTTATTAAACGGGGATCAAGAAAAAAAAAAAGAAAAAGAAAATCAAATTACCAATCTATTGAACAAAATATTCACCTTAGAGAAAACACACAAACAAACATTGGCCATTAAGATCGAACAAGACCTACTTAACAGAAGAAAGGAATTACAACTCATTCTAGACAAAAAAAACAAAAGATCACTTTTCTTTAAGAGAGCCATCTACTATGAACACGGAGACAAAAGCAGTAAATTCCTTGCCAGATCCCTGAAAGAAGCAAAAATTGCTAATAACATCCTAAGTATACACGACACGAAAGGCAAAGAGACTTTCGACACCACAAAAATTGCCAAGATTTTCCATGAGTATTATACGGAGCTATATAACATTCCAACCCAAAACAAACCACCCAAACTGAAAGGCACAAGAGAAACTATCATCAAAGACTACCTTCTTAACAGCAACCTGCCCACCCTTTCACACCCAGACATCAACATTCTAGAAATCGATATCTCAGCAGAAGAAGTTTCCAATGCTATTAGAAACCTTAAACCAGGCAAAAGCCCAGGCCCAGATGGCTTCACCTCCCAATACTACAAAACATACGAGTCTCTAATAACTAAACCATTAACAGAGGCTTTTAATTCAGTAACCAAGGACAACAAACCACCAAACTAATTTCTTGCTGCACACATCTCTGTAATCCCTAAACCCAATAAAGACCACAAGAAATGCACCAACTACAGACCAATCTCTCTACTAAACCTCACCCTTAAACTACTTGCAGGGATCATGGCAAACAGGCTAAGACCTCTACTAACAAAAATAATTGGCCCAGAACAGGTGGGTTTCATGCCTGGGCGTGAAGCCAAAGACAATATCATTAAATCCCTGAACCTTATACACAAAATTAGACAAAACAAACGAATCCTTTCAAACTTTTAAATATACTTCAAAATCAACAGTAGCAAATCTGAAGCCCTTAATCTGACATTATCACTCGAAACAGAAAATTTAACCAAACAGAATTGTCCATATAAATGGGAAACGGCTGCTCTTAATTATTTAGGAGTGAGATTGACACCCAACCTGAAAGACTTATACCACCACAATTTCCTCCCACTACTTAAAAAAAATTTAACAAGACCTCGAAAAATGGGATACAAAACAATTTTCATGGTTCGGACGTGCAAACATACTAAAAATGGCAAGACTCCTTTACCTATTCCACGCCCTACCTATTGACATACCCCCAATTTTCCCACAAAAAACCCAGAGTGAACCTAAAATTATTGACCTATCCCAAAAAATAAAGGAGGTATGGGGATTCCTGACTTCGAAAAATATTACTTTGCTACGCACATTACCAGACTAATAGACTGGCACTGCCATGCCAAAAGCAAAGACTGGGTGAAACTAGAATTAAATCATTCAAACTTTTTCACACAATTTCTCCCATGGTCATCACCCAAGCATTACCCCAGAGAAATTAAATTTCATCCACTGATAAACACTACACTAAAAATCTGTCAGAAAAACTTCAAAACCCACCAGCTTTCCTCTATAAGAGGTACTTTAACGGCATTCGCCGGGAATCCAGACTCCCCCCCCCCCCCCAGATCAGATAATATAAAAACACTATACACAAAAGAAGGAAAACCACTATTGGTCCTAAACTGCATCAAAAATAACAATTTACTTTCCCACCAAGCCCTTCAATCTACTATTATCGGAAATAAACTCAATCTATGGACCTTCTTACAGATCCACGACTTTATCCAGAAAAATAAAAACAAAACCGACATGACAAGACCACTAACAATTCTAGAGAAAATCTGTTACGATCAAGAACCTCTTAAGGGAGCCACCTCATTAGCATACAACTGGATATCCCAGCCACCAAATGAATCAACTGATAACTACAAATCTATATGGGAACGGGATCTTCATATCCATATATCAGAATCCCAGTGGGAAAAGGCATGTGTATTTACCCACAAATGCTCCCTAAGCACCCGCATGCAAGAGATATCCTATAAATTACGCACACAGTGGTATATTACCCCTGCCAGTATTAAAAGGTGGAAACCTCAGGAGTCAGAAAAATGTTGGCGATGCCTCAAAGAAGAGGGATCTTTCGTACACATCTGGTGATCATGTCACAAAATTCAGAACTACTGGGATAAAGTCGTTGATCTAATTAAATCAATCACAGGCACAAAAAACAAACTAGACGCTCCCTCGTTTCTCTTAAAAATTAACAACATATCATACAGATCTTATAAGCATTCCTTAACCAGACACATGCTTAACGCGGCCAGAGCCCTCATCCCCATAAAGTGGCGGACAACGAGAACACCATCCATTAAAGAGTGGATAAAAAAAATAGATGAAATAAAAGAGATGGAAGAAATAATAGCCATCAAAAAAGAAAATACCACGCAATACCACAAAACATGGAGACCTTGGGACCTATTTAAGACATCAAACCCATACAACAGCTTAATGATGTAACTAACAATCAAGACATTATTCCTCAACCACAAAAAGGATTTACAATAAAAATAATCACTAATTACCAACCAGAGAGGATCATTGAAAAACCCTTAACATAACTTAAATCTCCCCCCAACACTGAAAATACAGGAAACACTTCCCCTAAGATACTGAATAACCTGCTACTACAAATAAAATCACCATGCCAAGCACTAATCCCTGATTATGAAGTAAGGTTAAGTTTGAGTGTTCTTTTCATATATAAAACTATTTTACATTACTGTTTCACTGTTTTTGCAATGACAAATGATGTATGAAACACCAAATACTGTTTTTTTCACCTCAACAATGTACAACCATTTGTTCTGTATGTCTCTTACATGAATAAACACCAACTGAAAAAAAAAATGTATTTGTAGTGGCTGTTCAAAATAGTTTCACCAAGCTGTGCCTGAAAAACTGTACAATTCCTTTCTAGTTACACCCTCTTCGTTGACTCCGGGCTGGATAAAGAAGAAATCCCCCTCTAGGGCGTAGAGGTTTTGTTTTTGTTCAAGGGAAAAAGTCTATAGAATGTTTGGGACTGTAGACAGGGTGGGGGGTGTTGGGAATGGGACTTTCAAGTTGTTAACTTGGGACGGGGTGGGGGAAGGTTGGAATTGGATCCCTAGTTTTGGATCTATTGAAATTGGTTGGAATTTTTTTCTCATATTGTCATGTCATGCACAATTATTAATGCAACACGATGTCTACTGTTTGATGCAGTTGGTGTATAACCAGCGCACCGCTGTCTGTACAGCTAATACTATAAGTTTCACTATGCATCTCATACCTATGTGTCATGGTCGCCCCCCGGTGGTCAATGCGAAATTAGGTCCTTCCACTAAACATGGCTACTCACATACAAAAGATTAATGTATTGTCATGGAATGTGAGGGGCCTCAATTCTAAAATTAAGAGAACCCTAGTGTTTAATTATATGCAGAAGTGCAAACCGCAGATAATGTTTCTACAGGAAATACACCTGTTAGGCTCCAAAATGATGGCGCTTCAATGAGCGTACATTGGCCATGCCTACCACTCTGTGTATTCTAACTATGCCAGAGGAGTTTCCGTGCTGGTAGCCAAATCTCTTATGTATACACCCAAGACTATTTCCACCGACCCGCTTGGTAGATATGTAATACTGGTCCTCTTGAATAATCAACCGTATACCTTTGTGTTGGTCTACGTTCCACCCCCGTTCGCATTGACCACTTGGGAGGACATAATGTCCGGAGTTTTTCGGGTGGCAGAGGGACCTGTCATTCTAGCCAGGGATTTTAATAATGTTTTGTCCCCGGACAAAGATAGACTACATGCCAAAAATGTTTGCAGTTCCCCACTAGCGACCTATATGAACCAATATGACTTGGTAGAAACTTGGAGATGGAAACACCCCGATTCTTGCGCATATTCTTGCTACTCAGCCACCTACAACACCCTGTCGAGACTTGACATGTGTTTTGTGACCAAAGACCCTCTCCCGAGAGTGGCGGAGGTCCAGTATCTCCAGAGGGCGATATTGGATCACTCTCCACTGATGCGAACTCTCGATATTGGGTATCTTCTGGGCTATAATCTGTGAAGACTGAGTCCACTGTGGCTAAGGGAGGAATATTTTGAGAGGGCAGCTGCAACGGACATAGGTGATTTCTGGCGGAATAACCAAGATGAAGTCCCAGTAGGCAGCAAATGGGATGCTTTTAAAGCAACCCTCAGAAGCTCTACTTCTGACATTATTAAGCAATTTAGGAAGGACAGAGAATGGAAAATTAGGATTGTGAAAGGGCTGCCACTGATGCAGAGGTGGAATACATTAGGAACCCCTCCTCCTCTAATCTCAAACTGTGGAGAGACTATGCCAGACAACTGGACCTGGCATTGGTCAAAAAAACCCAAAAGAAATTGCTATATCAAACGCAGAGGATATTCGAATTTGGTAACAAAAATAGTAAACTACTTGCCTACCTGGCCAATTCCCAATATGCCCCTACCTCTATCCCACATATCTATGATGAACACCAGGTGCTATGCAAGTCCCCAGAAGACATAGCCAAAGCCTTTCTTAGCTTCTACTCTGACCTATATTCGTCATCAGTACAGTATAGTGCAGAGGAAGTAAAAGGGTACCTAGCTCAAATCCCTCTTACTCCCCTCTCCCGAGAGGCTGCAGTGGAATTAGACTTACCCATCACATCACTAGAGATAGAGGCAGCTATCCGTGCACTCGGCCCCAATAAAACCCCAGGACTGGATGGATACCCTGTGGAGTGGTACTCCACCTAGAATTTTTTGCCTCTAAATTGTTAGAAGTGTTTAATGACGCCTTTGACAAGGGGAGGTTGTCTGATTCTCTTAGGGAAGCCCTGATCGTTCTGATCCCCAAGCCGCACAAGGACCATGACTCCTGCGAAACGTATCGTCCCATATCTTTGATAAATGCGGATGCTAAAGTACTAGCCAAGCTTCTAGCCAAAAGGCTCAATAAGGTAATAGCATCCATCATTAACCCAGACCAAACCGGCTTCATTCCTATGAGATCGATCGCCATAAACCTACGTAGATTATTCACCATTCTTCAATCCGAGGGCCCTGATCCTGACACGCGTATTGCGATATCCTTAGACACGCACAAGGCCTTTGATTCCTTGGAATGGAAATATCTCATAGCGGTCCTTGGGAGGATGGAGTTCGGTTCTAGATTTATAACCTGGATCCAAATACTGTATGCGGCCCCTATGGCTCGCATAAAGGTTAATAATATTATCACTGTGGCCTTAGAAATACATAGAGGAACGAGACAGGGGTGTCCCCTATCACCCCTGTTGTTCGCAATAGCCATGGAGCCACTTGCTGCTAAGGTCAGAGCAGATCACCCAAAAAAGGGATGTAAAATTAACGATCTAGAGGAATAAACCTCACTGTATGCGGACGACATGCTGCTGTATCTGGCGGACGATAAAGAATCATTGCATCAGGCCATGAAAGTGCTTGCTGGCTTTGGGGCTTACTCCGGTTTCAAGGTTAACTGGAGTAACAATATATTTCCGTTTTTCCCCATGTTCACCCCCATGGTCCCGGCTGACATCCCTTTGAAGGTGGTAGATAGATTTAAATATCTTGGAGTGGATGTCCAATTGTCATTAAGCACATATGTTCATAACAATCTAACGCCATTAGTACACCTTTTTAAACTCAATCTGCAGACGTGGTCATCTCTTCCCCTTAATCTATTGGGCAGAATAAATATATTCAAGATGATTTACCTCCCCAGATTTCTGTACCTATTGTGGTATGCCCCGGTATACATCCCTAGAAGGTTCTTTGTGGATATTAATAAGATACTCATATCTTTTCTCTGGGGGTCCAAGCCAGCTAGGGTCTCGCTGGAGTCGCTACATCTCCCAGTGGCAGGGGGTGGGTTGGCCTGATCAAATTTGCAGTGTTATTATCTGGCGGCCCAATTAACACAAATACACTGGTGGTTCTTCCCGGATTTGACAATAGCCTCTGTGGCCACCCAGGCTGCCCTAGTACACTCCTATGGAGCGTTAATCAATACTTTATATAGAAATGGCCCTTACCCAGATAGAGGTGCAGGGATACTTAAATGATCCTATAAAATTTTCCATATATGTAACAAAAAAATAAGGGGATCTCCGCTAAATCTATCTCCTAATGCCCCACTATGGCATAACCCTGGTTTGGAGGAGGTGTTCAAGATCCCAGATGGGTCCACGTGAGCGTGATATGACATTAAATACCTACACCAGCTGTTCTCAGAGGGGAACTTTAAAACCTTTAGGGACCTCCAGTTGGAGTATGGGATTCCTAACAAATTTTTTTACGCCTACCTCCAACTGAGGCATGCAATTGCAGCCCAGTGTGAATTGTCAGGGGTCTCCCTTGCGCCATCCATATTAGAAAAATCACTCTTTGAGGATGATCATAATAAACGTATTTCCACATACTACTCTCTCCTTCTATACCCCTCCTCGAAGGGGATAGAGAGGACAGCTAGACGCTGGGCAGGAGACATACCGATGCTTACAGATGAATCCTGGACAGAAGTAGTTAGGGAACAATTACCTGCAGTGACCTTTGACCTTAACTTTTTACATAGGGTGTATTACACACCAGCTCGAATGTACAAAATGGGGAGATTGTCCTCCCCAGCATGTCAGAGATGTGGGGACACAGTGGGGGACTATTTTCACATGATATGGACTTGCCCGCAAATTGCACGTTTCTGGAAAAATATATTAAGCTTCCTGGAAGAAAAACTTGCGCTACTAAATATATACTCCCCAGCCAGATGCCTCCTGGGGGACTTTGGAGAGGAGGATATATCGTGTGCTAATAAGGCACTCTCGCGCATACAGTTTTTTTATGCAAAAAAAGCCATGGCTCTTAAATGGAGTAATCCGGTCCCCCCATCTCTACATTACTGGGTTGAGTTGGTGAATAAAGCATTACCATTGTTTAAACTAATGTGGCCAAGGGATATCCAAAAAAATGGAATAAACTGTGGCCTGGTTGGGAGGGAGCGGTTGCAGAAGTGGAGGTTTAAACCCTGCTGTGTGAGATTTTTCCTTTTGTTATTTTCCCTTTTTTTCCCATAGGTAGCCTCAATGGGCACTTGAGAAAGTGTTGACTGCTTCATTGCCTGTAGTTCTGATAGATGTATTATTAACATATTGACCTTTGTAACAATGTGATTATGTATAAGTATTCATTGACAAAACGACATGACAAATGCTTGATTTTATTGTACATTGTGCAAATATTTCAATACAATTTACCCTTCAAAAAAAACTTAGCATACAAAAATAAGCAAATGCAGAAGTGCGAAAAAGCGAACTGATGTAACAACAGGAGATAGGCATTTTCATCATGCCTGGAGGGACCAGGGATCCTGGGGAGGCTCCCTACAGCAGGGTATGCACGAGGTCCATAAAAGTCCATGTAGTGGAGCAATTTATAGCCTATACCAAATTAAGAAGAAGAAATAAGTCAGAAACCAGGAAGAAGATAGGCAAAAAGGTGGCGCTAATAAAAGAGGGGAGGGCACACCTGATGGGTAGGGAACCAAGGAGAGTAAGAGAAAAAGTAGCGAGGAAAGGGGCCCAGTTTAGAGGCCTAGGGGGGGGGGAGAAGGAAGGCCCTGGGAACATCAAGGTCGTCTGTCACAGGCGACCCAAGCTGGCAGGGGGGATGGTAGGAAAGGCATAAGACAGCCATGGTTCCCAGACTTTCAGGAACTTAGCATGTGTATCATTGCGGTTTCTAGACATCTCTTTGTTGAGCATCAATGCGTTCATGTGATCTCTTACCCCCTGGAAGGGAACAGATGGCTTCTTCCAAGCTTGGGCAATCGTTCTGGCTTGTTGGCTGACAAAAATAGATAGGAAGCGAGTTTCCACTGGTAAGCGAACAGGCCCGGAATTGGACAATGTAGTAGGGCAAACGTGGCATCTCTTTGTATAGGGAGGTGGAATAAAGTGAATAGGAGGCCAAAAACTCGAGCTCAAAAACAAATTAGTCTAGGGCATGTCCACCATGTGTGAAGGACATCACCCAATGGCCACAGCCCCAGAAACAACGGTCACTGTAGGGTGGATTGGCAATGCGGGCAGGGACCCAATACCAAAGGAGAAGCACCTTATAAGCCACCTCTAAGGCGGCTGTGTTAAATGAGCATCTGACCACAGAAGACCAGGCACCGGTCCAATCCACCAAGTCATGTTCCCACTGAGCTGCATAGGTGGGATGGGTAGAAGAGCGGCTATTCAGAGAAGCATAGAGGGCTGAAATTAGTCCGGGGATCCTGGAGAGTGTAGGCAGGTGTGTTCAAATGAGTTTTTTTGGAATGGGCATGAGGAGGTTCTACGCAATGAGGCAAGCCAATGTTGCAATTTGGAGATGGCGGAAGAATTCCACCACTGGAATGTCATGGGACTCCTGAAGCGGAGCCCATGTTGGGAATGATCTGGTCATTAGAAAATGGCAGACGTGTGAGAACCCATTAGCAACCCACCAACAGAATGTTTGTGGTTGGTCTAAGCCTGGGGTAAAAAGATGATTATTAGTGATCGGGAGCAAGAACAAAAAGGGTGACATTAAACTGGCAGAGTAGCGAATGGAATCCCAGACCTGCAGGCTATGAAGCATCAACGGACTCAATAACGGTGGGCAAAGCTTACGGGGGAGCCAGAGGAGGGATGGCATAGTGACAGGAGTGCAGTTGGGCAGTTAGAAAAGTACTCATAGGGGAACATCTATTGAGGCATGAAGCAGGGTTAATTGGGCGATCTGAGCGGCAAGGTAATATTTGGCGATGTTAGGGACCCCCAGCCCCCCCTGTAGTCTAAGCATCATAAGGGTCGTTCTGGAGATCCTAAGGCTTTAGTTAGCCCAAATGAACAGGAAAATTCTATTCTGGAGCAGGCACAAAAAGTGTGATGGAGACCTGCACTGGAAGAGTGTGAAAGTAATATAAAAGTTTGAGTCATTTTTATGGAATTAATGCAGCCTATCCAGGACAAGTGTGAGAACTGCCAGGACTGCATAAGTGCTGACAAGAAGCAAATTAATGGATAATAGTTAGATGTGAAGAGGGAGAAATAAGAGAGGGTCAACCTAATACCAAGGTAGTCATTTTGGGGGGACGCCCAGTGGAAGGGGAAGTGAGGCTGTAAGCGAGTAACCAGTTTCGGAGGTAAGGTGACATTAAGGGTGACCATTTTATCTAGGTTAATCCATAGGCCCAAGATCGATGAGAAACATGACAGAGTTTGTTGCAGGTTAGGAAGGGTGGTAAGGGGTTTGTTCAAGGTCAAGAGGGCATCATCTGCGTATAAGTTAAGCTTATATTCGTGACCCACGTAAGGGACGCCTGAGATGTTCTGATCGGCCTGTAGGGTCATTGCCAGAGCTTCTAGTGCTACGATGATAAGAGCCGGGGACAGAGGGCATCCCTGTCTTGTACCTCTGAAGATCAAGAAAGGGGAAGAGAAAAACCCTGCGTATTGCACGAGGCAGAAGGGGACCAATACAAGGCCTGGATTCAAGTTAAGATGGACTCTCCAAAACCCCAGCGGGGTAGTACAAATTGTAAGTACTCGCATGATAGGGTTACACAGGCTTTGTAGAGATCTAAGGAGAGCAGGAAGCCAGGGATTTTTCGCAATTGTAAAACATGTATCAGGTGGACGGCTTTGCAAACGTTGTCGGCGGCCTGCCTCCCGGGAACAAAACCAACTTGGTCTCTATAGATGAGATGACATAAATGTTTATTGATACAAAGGTTTAAAATCTTAGCCAGGATTTTCAGGTCCTCGTTTAAGAGGGAGATAGGGTGGAAGGCTTGGGGTTCCGGAGTGTCCTCTGCTGTTTTGGGTATCATAGAAATGTGTGCCCGGAGCGTGTCCGAGGAGGGCAGGGATCCCTGTTTTAAGGGATTAAGGTAACTGGTTAAGTATGGGACCAGAAGTTTTGAGAATTTTTTATAATAAAGGCCAGAGAAGCCGTCTGAGCCAAGGGCCAAAGAAGGCTTCAAGGACTTGATAGCCCGAAGCCCCTCAGCCTCAGAAATATTGGCATTCTCAGATAATGCAGGGAGGCTCAGGTTAAGGAAAAATTCCTCCATTCGGTCCAGGGGGAAAGGGTCAGGCTTGGCATAAAGTTTTGATAAAAAGTCAGCAAAGGTTGATGTGATCTGCTGGGGGTTGGAGGTGTGACCTCCTGCAGGCAATTGCAATTTAATCGGCTTATATGGTTTCCCAACCAAATTAAGCTTTCTGGCTAACTTTGAACCAGGTTTGTCTGCGCAAGTGTAATATTTGTGTTTGGTCCAACGCAAGGCCTCCTCGACCACGAGGTGGAAAGCAAGTCCAGCTCCATGGCTAGGGCGTTGCAAGCTTTCCTGTAGGTTATGGTAGGGTGCGTCTTCCAGCTTGCCTCGGCATCACCTAGCAGAAAATTGAGCTCTGTAAGGCACTGCTCCCTTTCCCGCTTCCGCGAAGAGGCCAACTAAATGATCTGACCACGTACAGTGGCCTTATGGGTCTCCCACAAGGACACTGCCAAGGAGACAGAGCCCACATTGTCTGTGAAATATGTTTGGATGGAGGACTGAATGAGTTGAAACGTGGCTTGAGTAGTTGGCAAAGATTTGTTAATATGCCAACGGGGGGGGGGCCTAGCCATGCCCAAGAGGGCGACAAGGGACCAGGCTGGTACTGAAGGACCAGGAGGACCAGCGGGAGAACCCGTACCGATCCGGGGGGGGGGC
>BLSH010000948.1:692822-714144 GCA_018402905.1 Glandirana rugosa | reverse complement strand
GCTTATATGGTTTCCCAACCAAATTAAGCTTTCTGGCTAACTTTGAACCAGGTTTGTCTGCGCAAGTGTAATATTTGTGTTTGGTCCAACGCAAGGCCTCCTCGACCACGAGGTGGAAAGCAAGTCCAGCTCCATGGCTAGGGCGTTGCAAGCTTTCCTGTAGGTTATGGTAGGGTGCGTCTTCCAGCTTGCCTCGGCATCACCTAGCAGAAAATTGAGCTCTGTAAGGCACTGCTCCCTTTCCCGCTTCCGCGAAGAGGCCAACTAAATGATCTGACCACGTACAGTGGCCTTATGGGTCTCCCACAAGGACACTGCCAAGGAGACAGAGCCCACATTGTCTGTGAAATATGTTTGGATGGAGGACTGAATGAGTTGAAACGTGGCTTGAGTAGTTGGCAAAGATTTGTTAATATGCCTATGGGGGGGGGGGGGGCTAGCCATGCCCGAGAGGGCGACCAGGAGGACCAGGGAGTCATGGTCGGACCAGGGAAAGGTAGGAATAGTTATTTTCTTCACCAGGGGGAAGATGGATAAGAACAGTGCATGAGAAAGTAGTAGGTGAAGTCGCGGGTGGTCAGGTGTAGCTCCCGCCAGACATCAACCAGGCCAAAGGTTTGCAAAAGGGAACACATGAGGCTTTCTTGTGAGGAATCATGGGAAGTAGTTGGACCCTGAGCATATCATCCATCCAAGGCTGAGTTGAGGGTAACATTAGAGTCTCCCATGAGAAGTAGGAGGCCTTTTTGGTGTTGGGAGATCACCATACAGAGATGAGAGAAAAATATATGCTGAAACCTATTTGGGGCAGATTAAGAGACCAGACTAACTTCTTGATCCCAAATAGTGCCCTCCAGCAGCAGATATCTACCTTTGGGGTCAGCAATTCCTAACACTTTTGACACTTTTTGGGGACCAGTAATAAAATATGCACTGTCACTTTACTAATGGCATTGGCTGGGAAGGGGTTAACACCAGGGGCGATCAAAGGGTTAACTGTGTGCCTAGGTTGTGCTTACTCACTGTGGGGGAGGTGTTTTGGCTTTGCAGAAACACAGGATCAATGCCTTCCCTTCTGACAGAAGGACAATCTGCCTTGTTTACATAGCAGAAAAGAAGGCGCTTCCAAGTGCAGTAGTAGTAGGAGCGACTGGGCATGCTCTGAAACATGTGACGCTCACTCTGATGTCACTTCCCGTTACCTGGATTCCATGCTGGTACTGACAGCAGGGCTCTCCATCTTGGATCAGAGAGACAGTGCTTCCCACCGCTGGTTGGCTGGAACTTCTACCTGCAGCTGTTTTTACCCACTAGAGGCATTCCGCTGGATGTTATGGATTCATTGATATGCCTGTTTATCACTTCCATCTTTTAAGTGTTTTTAACCCTTCCTTGTCATTAAAGTGTTTTTTTACTGCACTTAGAAGCGCCTTCTTCTCTGCTTTCTTTTTCCTATAGAGTGTGCTTCCCTCTACTGACGTGCTGCTGTGGTGCATTAATCACATTTCAAGAGGCAGTCATGTACTGCTTGTTAAAGTCTCCTTGTTATCTAGAGTGCCCTATTCTCCACACTCCTTGTTTACATAGGCAGATTGTCGTTCTGCCTGTGTCCTGTGTAATCGGCTGGTGCCGGCGGACATCGAGTCCACGGTACCTGCCGTTGGGCCCCCACTGTGTATAATCAAGTGTCAGATCATGTGTGTGATCTGGTGCAGATTGGCTGTCTTGCCGCCGTAAATCTTCGGTGGGCAGTCGTTGCGGCTAAAGTATAAGTTCACCTTTTGTAACATGTTACACCCATATTCAGGGTATAACATGTAACATGTTACAGATGCACCAGCCCCTGATTCCCCGTTCTGACAGCTAGCAGGGGATCTTTTCCCTTCTCCTTCTCCGTTTGGGGCTCCACCTGCATCATCCATTCACAGTGTTCTGTGAATGGGAAAACTATAAGGTCTGACAGCCTTTGCAGCGCCAGGTCAAGATTAAAGGATCCAGGGAAAAAGAAGTTACATTAATTTAAGGAAAAGAATACCATGAGCAAGTGAAATTAAGTGTTTTGAACCAGTGTTCTCAGAAAGCCTAAAAACAGATCCAGATACAATTGGAGTGAGACCACCTAAATCACAGTTGGAAATATTTCTTGGAATGGCTAATTCCCTGGTAAAATGAATTCCATGTCTTGCTGATATTTTATCACCGCAGGGTGTTTTTAAAGAAAATTGACTTTCCGTCGGAGTCTCAAAAGCATGCATTTGACAAAATTAACACAAAAGTGTTAATGCTGGAAAATTAACATAGATATGTCAACAAAAGGACAAATCAAGGTTGATGCCTCCAAGAGTGATAGGAACTGTGGATTCAGATAATAATTCTTTCAAATTAGAAGAGTCTTACATCTGCTCTAGCTAGGCTATACAGGTGATATTCGAAAAATTAGAATATTGTGCAAAAGTTCATTTATTTCAGTAATGCAACTTAAAAGGTGAAACGAATATATGAGATAGACTCATTACATGCAAAGCAAGATAGTTCAAGCCGTGATTTGTCAAAATTGTGATGCTTATGGCTTACAGTTCATGAAAACCCCAAATCCAGAATCTCAGAAAATTAGAATATTACATGCAATCAATAAAACAAGGATTGTACATAGAACAATATCAGTCCTCTGAAAAGTATAAGCATGCATATGTACTCAGTACTTTGGGCCCCTTATGCAGCAATTACTGCCTCAATGCGGCGTGGCATGAAAGCTATCAGCCTGTGGCACTGCTGAGGTGTTATAGAAGATCAGGATGCTTCAATAGCGGCCTTCAGCTCTTCTGCATTGTTGCGTCTCATGTCTCTCATCTTTCTCTTGGCAATGCCCCATAGATTCTCTATGGGGTTCAGGTCAGGCAAGTTTGCTGGCCGATCAAGCACAGTAATGCCACGGTCATTGAACCAGGTTTTGGTGCTTTTGGCAGTGTGGGCAGGCGCCAAGTCCTGCTGGAAAATGAAGTCAACATCCCCATAGAGCTCATCTGCGGAAGGAAGCATGAAGTGCTCCAAAATCTCCTGGTAGACACCTGCGTTGACCCTGGACTTAATGAAGCACAGTGGACCAACACCAGCAGATGACATGGCTCCCCAAATCAACACAGACTGTGGAAACTTCACACTGGACGTCAAGCATTTTGCAGTGTGTGCCTCTCCATTCTTCCTCCATACTCTGGGTCCTTGGTTTCCAAATGAGATGCAAAATTTGCTCTCATCAGAAAAGAGGACTTTGGACCACTGAGTTACAGACCAGGTCTGTTTTTCTTTAGCCCAGGTAAGACGCTTCTGACGTTGTTTGTTGTTCAGGAGCGGCTTGACAAGAGGAATACGACATTTGAAGCCCATGTCCAGGATCCGTCTGTGTGTGGTGGCTCTTCATGCACTGACTCCAGCCTCAGTCCACTCCTTGTGAAAGTCCCCAACCCCTTTGAATGGCCTTTTCCTGACAATCCTCTCCAGGCTGTGGTCATCCCTGCTGCTTGGGCACCTTTTCCTTCCACACTTTTCCCTTCCACATAACTTTCTATTAATGTGCTTTGATACAGCACTTTGGGAACATCCAACTTCTTTTGCAATTACCTTTTGAGGCTTTCCCTCCTTATGGAGGGTGTCAATTATGGTTTCTGCACAACTGTCAGGTCAGCAGTCTTTCCCATGATTGTGATTCCTACTGAACCAGACCGAGAGACCATTTAAAGGCTCAGGAACCCTTTGCAGGTGTTATGGCTTTTTTAGATGATTAGAGTGGGACACTTTGAGCCTAGAATATTGCACCTTTTCACAATATTCTAATTTTCTGAGATTGTGGATTTGGGGTTTTCATGAGCTGTAAGCTATAATCATCACAATTATGACAAATCACGGCTTGAACTATCTTGCTTTGCATGTAATGAGTCTATCTCATATATTAGTTTCACCTTAAGTTGCACTACTGAAATAAATGAACTTTTGCACAATATTCCAATTTTCGAGTATCACCGGTAAAAGATGATGCTTCACCTACAATACTTTGACATTGTATATACTTGCAAGCCTAGTAGTATCCTTGCAGTTGCAGATAGAGCAGACTCAACAACAGAAGAACTACTTGTGATGAGTCTCCAATCCCACCATCCATTGCCACCAGAAATGACAGTTGAGCTCTCAACCTCATACTGCACAGAGATTGTCTAGCTCGCTGGACAACAATCTAAGTGCCAGGTTACCGTGTGTTTGTCACTGGAGTCTGTTAACTTGCATTTATCCCTCCACACACAACAGTAACCACTACTCTGTGTTTTAAGAGATATGCAAACCCAACATTTCATATTCCTGATATGTGCCTGCTGTATCATGTACTTGTATGAAAAAGTATTCTGTTCTCTTTGTATTGCTTCCTTTATGTGAAATCCCTGGTGTTCCTGCCAGTCCCTCTGCTTTCGGACCACACTAGGCTTGAGAACACACCGTGGTCAGTTCTCTAGCTATGCTGGGAACTCAGTGGGCTCTCCTTGAATGCTGCTGTTTCTCCTCCCCCAGCTCTCTAAGCTTCTTATGCTCCTTATACAGCTGAAAAGAGAGGGTATGTGATCACTTATACAAAGGGGGAAAAAGATAATTATAATGTGTGTGTGTATAAAAATAAGTATTAAACACTTCACCATTTTTCTAGGTAAATATATTTCTAAAGATGTTATTGACATGGTGTTTTCACCACACGTCGGTAACAACACATGTAATCTATACATACAAAGAAACCAAAACAAATAACTTCAGAAATTAAGGTATGTGTAATAAAATGGAATGACACAAGGAAAAAGTATTGAACATGCTAACTGAAATGTATTTAATACTTTGTACAAAATCCTCTGTTGGTAATGACAACTTCAAGATGCCTCCTGTATGGAGAAACTAGTCGCACCCATTGTTTAAGTGTGATTTTAGCCCATTCTTCCACACAGTCTTCAAATCTTGAAGGCCTCTTCTATGAACTCTGATCTTTAGTTCTTTCCATAGATTTTCTATTGGATTCAAGTCAGGTGATTGGCTGGGCCATTCTAGTAGCCTTATTTTCTGTCTTTGAAACCAATTGAGAGTTTACATGACTTTGTGTTTGGGATCATTGTCTTGCTGAAATGTCCACCCTTGTTTCATCTTCATCATCCTGGTAGATGGCAGCAGATTTTTATCAAGAATGTCTTGGTACATTTTTCCATTCATCCTTCCTTCAACGCCATGAAGTTTGCCAGTACCGTATGCTGAAAAACAGCCCCACATCATGATGTTCCCACCTCCAAACTACACTGTTGGTATGGGGGTGTTTTTGGGGTGATTTGCAGTGCCATTCAACCTCCAAACTTGGTGTGTGTTATGGCACCCAAAGAGTTCAATTTTGGTCTCATCTGACCAGACTATATTCTCTCAGTATTTCACAGGCTTCTCTAAATGGTGTGCAGCAAACTTTAAACAAGCTTCAGCATGCTTTTTCTTCAGCAATCTTTTTCTTCAGCAATGGAGTCTTGTGTGGTGAGCATGCATACAGGCCATGGTGGTTGAGTGCATTACTTATTGTTTTTTTGTTGTTTTTGTTTTTTAACAATAGTACCTGCTAATTCCAGATCTTTCTGAAGCGCTTCACAAGTGGTCCTTGGCACTTGGACAACTCTTCTGATAATTCTTTTTACTCCTCTGTCAGAAATCTTGCGAGGAGTACTTGGTTGTGGCTGGTTTATGGTGAAATGACGTTGTTTCCACTTCCGGATTATGGCCCCAACAGTGCTCACTGGAACATTCAGAAGTTTAGAAATCCTTCTGTAACCAATGCCATCAGTATGTTTTGCAGCAATAAGGTTGCAAAGGTTTTGAGAAGACTCTTTGCTTTTACCCATCATAAGATGTTTCTTGTGTGACACCTTAGTAATCAGACGCCTTTTTATAGGCCATCAGTTGAGACTGAATCAGCTGATATTATTTTGCACTGACAAGGGATAGGATTGCTTTCTAATTACTGATATATTTCAGCTGGTGTCTTGGCTTTCAATGCCTTTTTGCACCTCCCTTTCTTCGTGTTTAATACTTTTTCCCTGTGTCATTCCATTTAATTACACATAACTTAATTTCTGAACATATTTGTTTTGGTTTCTTTGTAGGTATGGATTGCATGGGTTGTTACCGACATGTGGTGAAAATTTAATGTCAATAGCACCTTTAGAAATATATTTATATAGAAAAATGAGGACGCGTGCAATACTTATTTTACCCGAGATATATATATATATATATATATATATATATATATATATATGTGTGTGTGTGTGTGTGTGTGTGTGTATATACACACAGCATCTCACAAAAGTGAGTACACCCCTCACATTTTTGTAAATATTTAATTATATCTTTTCATGTGACAACACTGGCAAAATGACTCTTTGCTACAATGTAAAGTAGTGAGTGTACAGCTTGTATAACATTTGTTGTCCCCTCAAAACAACACACAGCCATTAATGTCTAAACCGCTGGCAACAAAAGTGAGTACACCCCTAAGTGAAAATGTCCAAATTGGACCCAAAGTGTCAATATTTTGTGTAGCCACCATTATTTTCCAGCACTGCCTTAACCCTCTTGGGCATGGAGTTCACCAGAGCTTCACAGTTTGCCACTGGAGTCCTCTTCCACTCCTCCATGATGACATCATGGAGCTGGTGGAAGCACCTGAAACTATGCATACTGGAAGCCTGTGCTAGCATTTCTCCTGCGGTGTTGCTATCAGTGTGTGAAGAGTGGGAGAAAAGGGTTGCATTGACAATCCAACACAATGGGCAGCACATTGAACACATTTTATAAGTGGTCAGAAACTTGTAAATAAATCATGAAAGAATAAAGTTACGTTAAAACCAAGCACGCCATTGTTTTTCTTGTGAAATTCCCAATAAGTTTGATGTGTCACATGACCCTCTTCCTATTGAAAAAACAAAAGTAGGATTCAAAATGGCCGACTTCAAAATGGCCACCATGGTCACCACCCATCTTGAAAAGTTTCCCCCCTCACATATACTAATGTGCCACAAACAGGAAGTTAATATCACCAACCATTCCCATTTTATTAAGGTGTATCCATATAAATGGCCCACCCTGTATATACCCTATATACTCATGTATAAGTCGAGTTTTTCAGCACATTTTTTGTGCTCAAAAAGACCCCCCTCGACTTATACCCGAGTCAGTGTCTGTGGTGATCAGTAGTTTCACGTTAAACAGAGCTGTGCTGCTTCTAAGAGCCGTTCTGTGCTTTGTAAGTGTGATTAATCACATTGGAATGCAAAGAATGCTGAGAGAGGTGTCAGATTCTCAGCTTGATGTTGGCAGGTGGGCGGGACAAGCTGATCTCCATGAAGAGCTGCAGCTCTCTCTGCATTCTCAGCATTCTTTGCATTCCAATGTGTTTAATCACACTTACAAAGCACAAAACGGCTCTTAGAAGCAGCACAGCTCTGTTTAATGTGAAACAAAACTACCTTACTCATCCCTTATGTGTTCTGGCTACAGTATCTGTGTCCTGGCATTAAAATCCCTGTGTCCTGGCATTAAAATCCCTGTGTTCTGGCATTAAAATCCCTGTGTCCTGGCATTAAAATCCCTGTGTCCTGGCATTAAAATCCCTGTGTCCTGGCATTAAAATCCTTGTGTTCTGGCTAAAATCCCTGTGTTCTGGCTAAAATCCCTGTGTTCTGGCTCCCTGTCCCTGTGTTCCGGCTGCTGCATTTCACACCCTAGACTTATACGCGGGTCAATAAGTTTTCCCATATTTTTTGGGCAAAAGTAGGGGGGTCGACTTATACACGGGTCGACTTATACACGAGTATATACGGTATATATATATATATATATATATATATATATATATATATATATATATACACACACACACACACACACACAGACAAATGTTTTGCCTTTTATGTCTATTTTAAACTGAATGGATTGTTTTACAAGGTGAGGGTTTACCTATACATTAACAGAAACATGCACTGTTCACAGAATTGGCTGTATTAATTCTGTACTTTACCAATATCTGGGGCACTCTGGTATACGTAGACAGGAATGTACAGAGTTTAAAATATTAAGGCTGTTCTTTGAGAGGCAAAGATTCTTTAATTTCTTATTTAGGCCTCATTCACCTGGGTGTATCTAAGCATACACCCTTGCAAAAGGCTGTCTTTGTGTGTGTACGCGTGCAGTCAGTCCCATTGATGGCTGCTGGGATGCAGCCGCTGCAGGTGTGCTGGTACGTGTCCCTGTGTCCCTGTGCACACACTTTCTCAGCTGAGACAAGCTGCTGTTATGATGCATCTGTCTGAGATCTTGCGCTTTAATATGTCCGGTCTACTTGTACATTATAACATAGGCATGTTTGGTATTGAGCTGATTGTTATTCTCTTTCCATAATCCCAGGCTCCGGGAAACTGGTAACTTGGTGAAAGCAGGAGGAACTCGAGGAACCCCGGAGGCGACCTGTATTACATAACTTCCGGGGTCACAGCTGCCATTCCTCAGCTATTGTAGCTGAGGATGCAGCTATAAACACAATCTGTGTTTGGAAAGTTGCATTGGAGGGCAGGGTAGACATTGGGAGTCTAATAGATGCAACAGAAAAAGTGCAGCACAGGGCGAGCATGTGTATGTAAAAATCAGTTGTCCCACACATGTGAGGTATTGTCGTAAAAATCGGAGTAAGAGCAATAATTCTAGAGTCATAGTTCAGGGCCAATAAAGGCTTTTAAAGTATTGCCAATAGAGATGTGTTTGCAAGTTCATGGATGTGCGCAGTTTTAAGACTTGATATGTTTGGTATCTATTTACTCAATGTCATCCCATCTTTTATAATTTACCAAATATTGTGTTTGTTCTCACTAAAATTCACTTTAGTGTATTTTTTCCTAAAAATATCTGTTTGATAAATAAATGTGGCAATTATTGTGCAACCTAAAAAATTGCAACTACTATCATTTTATTCTCTAGGGTTTCTGCTTTCAGAAAATATATACTTTTTAGGGAGTTTACAGAAATTCTAGCAAAAAAATGCAGATCTTAACATGTGTTCAAAAATAAAAAAAATAGCCCTGGTAGATAAGTATTTAACCACTTCAGCCCCGGAAGGATTTCCCCCTTTAGAACCAGAGCACTTTTTGTGAATCGGCACTGCGTCGCTTTAACTGACAATTGCGCATTCGTTGTACCCAAACTAAGCTGGGCTGAGTGGGGGAGGAGAGTGATCTCTGCTCCCATATACAGGGAACAGAGGATCACACTCCTCTCCCCTGTCAGAACGGAGATCTGTGGGTTTACATACACAGACCCCCGTTCTGTCACTGCAGGAGAGCGATCGCGGGTGGCCGGCGGACATCGAGTCCGCCCCCACCGCTAATTGGCTCCCCCGCCACAACACTCAATCCTGTGCCTGCCGTCAGGTGACAGCGATTCGCGATATTGAGCCACTTTGTCGCTGTCATTTGACGGTGATTGGTCAGGAAGTGGTTAAAGAAAAACTATCATGACATTTTTAAAATTGTATTTATTTCCCCAGGGGACCAAGTGCATATAGCACTTGGGCCTTTTTTAGATTAGGTGACTGGTTGTCCTCCAAAACACACCCTTTAGTGTCCTTAAACTAAGTCTATGAAAAACTCCCATTGCATACTATATAACAGTGTGTGCATACTGACAAAACCACTAAAGCATTTGTTTTATGTAGAGTGTGAAATACCTGGTTGAACCTGCCTTCAGCTCCCATCTTCCCTGTGTCCCCACTGCAGCTGGTGTTCTCTGCTGAGCATGTTCATATTTCAGCTTTCTTCTAATTTCTTAATTTCCTCCTTTTTCTTATCTGTGTACCCCACATGACTATAGAGTCACATATCCAGTATGAGTGTATACAGAGTGGTAAATGGTTTACAAAAGGTGTGTGTGCCTTGGGCAGCGTGTATCCTCTGGTATGTAATGTGATACCTGTATGCGAGCTGCTGTTGTGGCCCAAATCTGGGAAAATGAAGTAGTGTGTGTGAACAATTTGTAGTTTTGTGTTCAAACAGCGCTTGCAGTGTAGTCTATAGTATTTTAGTCTGGGTGATTAAATAAAATTGCAGTGCGTTCTCTCTTCTAATAAATAAAATTTCACATAGGTGCAATAGTGCAATACATATTATATACTGAGATACAATTTTTAAATAAATAAAATAAATAATGTATACTGCGATAAAAATAAAGAATAAATGTATAAGTCCAAGATTAAGTGCTGTACTCTGTGCCAAAATAACTTCTTTAGTGAAAATCCAAAAGTTCCAAAAGTGACTGAGTGCTGCTTCAGTTTCAGACTATTTTTGCTTGAAGTAGTTCTTTATACTTTAAAGTGCTCGTGATTCATTCACAGTGTTAAGTGATGGTGAAAAGTAATAATAATAACTCAGGGTATGGTGCCCTGCTTACCAGAGTTCTTTGACTCTCACACCGTACGGTGTAGAGAAGTCAGGAATCGCTTTAGGTCTACAATCCGACCTATGGATGTGGTTATCCTCTCCCTTGTCTCGCTCCTTTCCGTGGTCAGAGTTTCATATATGGATAAAAAGAAGGAAACCTCATCGCGTATCACTTGTTTCAAGTTTTATTGGCCAAAAGAAGCTTATTCACAGTGCAAACATAAGGCATCAATTTGCATAATACTGTGACTGCTCTATACTAGTAATGCTCGCGTTCAGTGCTGACACTTCCTGCTAGCAAGACTGGTTGTCCTCCAAAACACACCCTTTAGTGTCCTTAAACTAAGTCTATGAAAAACTCCCATTGCATACTATATAACAGTGTGTGCATACTGACAAAACCACTAAAGCATTTGTTTTATGTAGAGTGTGAAATACCTGGTTGAACCTGCCTTCAGCTCCCATCTTCCCTGTGTCCCCACTGCAGCTGGTGTTCTCTGCTGAGCATGTTCATATTTCAGCTTTCTTCTAATTTCTTAATTTCCTCCTTTTTCTTATCTGTGTACCCCACATGACTATAGAGTCACATATCCAGTATGAGTGTATACAGAGTGGTAAATGACACTCTCCTCCCCCCTCCTCCTCCTCCATGTCCTCCTATTGCTAAACACTAGGGGGTGGGATATAGTATGCTGATTGATTACATTCATTAAGAAACTCACAAAAAGGCTTGTGATGGCTTCATTCTCAGGTTCTTCCTCTGCTGGTTCTTCCTTCGTTCATCCGGTCCTTCGTCTTTCCACAGGGCAAAGTCAGATCCACAGTCGTACGACTGTCATGTCCTACCAGTGTGAACCCGGCCTTAGCTAGTGATCTGTCACTATTATGAAAGAACGAGCAGTGCGGCTTGTTCATTCATAATAGTGAAAGATCACTCAGAGTTGTTGCTTTGTATAAAGTATTTGCCATTGCCCTGTATGTACATAAGTAGCCACAGCTACATTACACAGAGCTGCAGCTCTAAGAAATATTTTACTATTATTAAAGAACAGGCTTCTCTAATCATTCATTCATATTAATGACAGCTCAGTCAACACAGTGGCTTTCCATGTGTCCATCTGTGTGTGACTGCTTTTACACATATCCAGCTCTGGCATAAGGACCACACAGTGCCACAGCTATCTGTGATCTTTCTTTTTATGAATGAACGATCAGTGATGCTGAGCCAATGCTGTGTATGACCCAGTGTGGCAGTGTTCATTCTTCATTCATAAAACTGATAGCAGAGTTGTGTAATCTTATTTTGGCTGGTCTGTGTAGACTAAAAAACAGCCACTGATCGATACACAGAGCCACAGGCTGCGTGATCTTTTGTGATTGGCAGCGCTAATCACCAGAATGTCCCCTGCTGCTAGAGACCAGTGCTGTCAATCACAAATCCATCTTCTTTCTAGCAGCATTTTGGATGCGGGCAGGGGACTGTCTGACCATGTTGCGTAGAAACCAAGGGACAAATTGGAACAGGACCAAGGGCTATATGCACTTTGTTCTCTCGGGTAATACATGAAATGAAAAAATAAAAACCTGTAATAAGACGTCTATCAGGCTGGTCAGATCCTGGGTTAGGCAGGATTTCTCATATAGCTAGAAGTTTTAAGAATTTTTGGTAATGGAGTTTTAAGGTTTTTTTTTTTTTTTTTTTTTTTTAATGGCCTGTCTGTGTCTCGAGCTGAGCTGAGCGGAGCCTAATAGTGTGGGGGGCGTTGAGTTTGGTTTGCGGCTTTTAAAAGATGTCACCCATTTCTGAAGCACAGACATCAGCTTTAAATCGAAAACATTTTGTTGCCGACTTATGAATTCTAAAGGAATGAAAATAGCTTGGTGTGCAAAAGGACTTTCCCCTTCTCCTCACTTAGTTTGGGGTCATCAGAGCTCATTATCATCACAATACTGATAAAGCATTGGTGGCTCTAATACATTTAATTATGCCCAGCTTTTTCATTTTAAATAAAAAATAAGCCAACTGAAAGAACACAAAACCTATGGCTGACACCTGATAGCACCAAAAAGGTCATAATAAATGGCTGGCCAACAATTAAGTGCTAGTTTCCTTTAGCAGCAACAGTTAGCTGTTATGGATGATCTGATCTGCAAAGAGGAACGTTTGTTGTTCTCAAATTCATAGAAACTGTATTGACAGTTACATAAAGGGAACTTTGGATTTGAGAAATGTAAAAACAGAGCATAGGATGTGTAGCCAGGTGCTTTAGAAAAAGAGAGAATTAGAACACTGTGCTGCAGTGCTCTATGAGCCCCCTGGATTATCATTCTGAATGCTTTGACACTACTTCACCTCCACCCAGCAGGGGAACTGGCAAGCAAAAAGAGCTTGAGACTTGAATGCTCCCGCTTTGAACTTGGGGAGATGTAGTCCAGGAGAGGAGCTATACTGTGGAACTCTGAGTGGCTGAACTACAGTTTCCAGACAAAAACTATTATGAGGAGGGGAGGGATCTGTACTTTCCTGGCCTGACTATTTAAACAGCTTCCTCTTCCTGTGAAGGGGACCAGAGTGAGCACATTCATTCATCTGGGTGTGCATCTACCTAACAAAAGCCTGAGTTAGAGATAGGGCAGGGTGGACATTCAGTGGACTGAGGACCAGACTCACGCTGGGTGAATCCAGAAGCAGACCAATACCTGGACAGGGGAAGCATCTGTATCACTGGGACTGGTGAGAGGGCACTACTGCCATTGACCTGTTGCTGCTAGCAGAGACTGTGTGCATAGGGACCAGACCTCTAACTAGCAGCCTTTTCCACTGCATGCAGACTTGGCCTGGGACTGTATGTGCTCCATAGCTAGCCAGCTGAAGATCTAGGGCAAGGAACTGTCTCCTCAGATAGACACCCTACGAGAACTTTACTTGTGCATAGTAAGAGGTAACTTTGTAGGAAGGTCTGGTCTTAGTGTAGCCACTCATACAGAGTGCTCTCTGAGCAGTATAGCCTACTGGTCAGGAAAGTTATAACAGTACTGATCATCATTGCCATTGATATCATCTATGCCATTGCTTAACAGTGATTTGTAGATTATCAGATATAGATTAATCTAACCATATAGATCCTTATTCTAATCTGCTACTATTTGTCTAGAGAATTGTGTTGACTTACACTTTACTTGTTTTTTTATGTACATATCACCATCTACTTTAATTTGTCATGATATAATACATTTCTTTATTGCTTATCAGTCTGTTTTTTGTACCTAATACTGAACTGTAGTGCGTGCAGGATATTTACATTTGTGTTAGTAATAGTAGTGTAATATCCTCTTTGTTTAACCTGGTCTGTCAGAGGGGCTTGGGTCATTCTCTGAATTGAAGCAGAAGAACTGAGAATCCAATCTATCAAGTGGCCCCTGCAGGGGAAGCGCTACAGATATATTCTAGTAGCTTAGAATAAAGACAGAAATACGGCTGAAATTCCCTCTTTATTGCAGCAGTGTACTTCTAATCCCCCAGGCACCTTAGAACTATAGCAAACATGTACATGAGATCCTTTTGTAGTAGACATTTCAAATGACATTCTTGTTGCAGACTGTTACAGAAGAATTTTTCAAAAATAGAATCTTTTTATGGCACCCCCACATTTCTTGTTGCTGAGAAATGCAAAGCCCTTTTGTCTAGATACAGAATTACAGAAGTGTGATGATAGCTTACAGTTTGCTCCAATAGAATTTAAAATGGTTTCCTAAAGCCTATGATTTTCAGCATATAGTTTGCAGTCCTAATCATCCACAGATGGAAAGATTGGATGAACTGTTTAAACTGTCATATATTTTGCTGCCAAAGTGGAGGAGATTCACACATTGTCATGCTGCAGTACAAGAACACACCTTTTATTGGCATGAATACCAGCTCAGCTGTTGTTGAGCTGGTGACTGCGCTGCACTCACAAGCAACCAGCTGCAATCACGGGTCATTCCATCTGCCCTACTCAGAGGAGAAGCAAATGAATAAATAATGCAAGGTAAATACAACAGCAAAGTCTTTAAAGCCATTATCTGTTTACAGAAGATAGGTCAGATCATGATACAAAGACCCTGAGAAACCCAGCTGTCATGGTATTTCTAACTTACAAGCTACTTGTTCTGGAAATTTTATAGATAGGCAACTCCTATCCTCATATTGATTAGTGGTTCCAAATTAAAGTCTTTGCATCTGCGCTATAGCCAAAAGACGTATACAGTGCAGACTGAATTGCTGGGACGACGTCCATGGACGTCTTCCCGCGCACGAGTCGCCTGCATGCCCCCTGTGTGACGCGTGCGGTGCGCTCTGTGAACACCGAGTCAACAAGACTCGGCTGATCACAGATCGGGGTAAGAGGCTGGTCCCGGCCCCTTACCACGTGATCAGCTGTCAACCAATGACAGCTGATCACATGATGTAAACAAAAGATTGGTATTCGGCTTTTTTTTCCCCCTCAAGCTGATAGCAAGAGGGGAAAAAAAAGCCGATCACCATCTGAATACACAGGGACATCTGTCCCGCACATGGAGAGGCACTGCTGCTATGCAGTGCCCTCCAGTGCCATCTAACACTGCCCACAAGTGCCACCTACAGGTGCCCAGCAGTGGCACCTATCAATGCCCACCAGTGCCACCTATCAATGCCCATCGGTGCTGCCAACCACTGCCCATCAGTGCCTCTATCAATGCTACCTATCAATGCTGCCTATAAGTGTCACCTACCAGTGCCCATCTGTGCAACCCATCAGTGCCAACTATCATTGCCAGTTATTAGTTCCACCCATCAGTGCCCTTCAGTGCCACCCTTCAGTGCCCTTCAGTAGTGCCCATCAGTGCCACCCATCAGTGCTGCCTCATCAGTGCCCACCAGTGCCACCTATTAGTGCCCAGCAGTGCTGCCTTATCAGTGCTGCCTATCAGTGCCCATCAGTGCAGCCTATCAGTGTCCATCAGTGCCCATCAGTGCTGCCTCATCAGCACACATCAATGAAAGAGAAAAATTACCTGTTTTCAAAATTTTATAAAAACAATAAAACTTTTTTTTTGTTTAGTAAAAAATAAAAAAAACAGCAGTGATAAAATACCACCAAAAGAACGTTCTATTTGTGAGAAAAAAATGATAAAAATATAATTTGGGTACAGTGTTGCATGATCACACAATTGTCAATCAAAGTGTGACAGCGCTGAAAGCTGAAAATTGGTCTGGGCAGGAGGGGGGGGGGGGGGTTAAATGCCCAGTAAGCAAGAGGTTAAAAACTACTGCAGTAGGGAACAGAGGAGCATACACAAAAGATGCACTCAGCATCTTTCCAAATAACTGTTCTGGTTATTCGGCGAAATTGACGTTTTTTTTATACACATGCTTAAGTAGGCATCACATTATTATTATTATTACATTTGTGCTTTTATGGCAACAAGGAGTGTTACATAGGCTGGACAAATTCTAATCAGGACTCAAAAGAATGCAAACATGTAATCAAAACATTATTATTGCCGTGTGCACAGTGAGTGCAGTGTGCAATACATAGGCAAATATACAAAATAGAATACAGTATATATAGAATTTACAAATTTCCTTTTCAATCTCCCCTCTTCTGATCAATATTTTACATTTTGATCACTGCTCACACCTACTATCACCTTTAATCTGCAACCTCCTTACATTTAGGCGGAGCTAGTCCCGACCCAGGAGGCAACCTCCATTGGAGAGAATCTAATAGCTGAGAGCAGCTATATCATTACAAAATCAACTTTTATTATGACTAAAACTTACATAAAAACAAATGATTAAATACTAACATTAAAGCAAGCCTCTTTTGCCCTGCATGTCAATGTTACTTTTGCTAGACAGCATGCAAATATTGGTATGCAAATTGGATATTCTTTATGAGATTGGTCCTATAAATACATCACTATCAAGTAAACCTTTCATCACAGGTGTTAGTAATTTTACGATAGGTGTCTAATCCAAATATATAATTCTAAGCAGGAGCTAGAGGGCAAAAAACTCTAATCACATTTGTTGTATTTAAATGGGAGAAACACTTGACTCCACCTAAAATCACAAAATTAAGCAATTGAGCAAGAATAACATTATTGTACAGCTTATTCCTGAAAATGTGGTTTGGCATTATTAATGGGAATGAATAGTGGTTTGTATGTATTATTTTGTTGGGGCTAAAAAAATTCCTTGTAGTCAGACATATATAAAATAATACATATGGCCATTTACTTTTTCTTTCTTGGGGCCAGCAGGTGGAATACTGGAGGTAGGCAGTGCTTGGCTTTTCTTTAGAAAGCCCTGCATGGTCTGCAGCTTAATGTTATGGAAGTACCCTGTATGAATTCTGTAGCTGTAGAATTAATAATTAGTAAAAGTAAAAAAAAAAAAAGTCAAATATTTGTTTATTAAATTGTTAACCACTAAATGAAAAATGGAATCAAAATGTGCCCAAACTGAAGCTGTATGAAGCTAATGTAGTTTGAGAGCTTTGCAGTTCTATATGAATCAGAGATCGTAGATGGAAACTGCATATTGTGCAGATGTTTTGTCTGAATACCATATTGCTGCACACACCAGGATACCTGCTAATCTCTGCTGATTCATGTAGCAAACCAAGTCTTTCTGACTAAAATGACAACAGAGTATGATCAAAATCATCTGTGGCAGGTGACAAGGAAGGAGATCAAATGAAGCAGACTGTTTTTTTGTTGTTGTCACTTCTCTGTTCCCTTGTAAGGTACAAAACACCGCTCTTTATTGGATTAGTGGCATATTACAGCATCCCAGGTTTGTCTCAGAAGATTAATATAAAAAAACATATTTTTGTTCCTTACTTAATTCCCTATTTCTGCCCAAGTCTGAAATGTTTTTACTCCCACAACAAACTTTTCTCATCTGCTTAAAGAGATTTTCGAACAGCACAGCAAAAAAAAAAAGCACAGTTGGTCGCCACTCTGCTTTATCATCTACAAAGAAACATCTTTTCTTTGTCTTTATGGTTTATATGTACTTGCGTGTGCTTTTATATAGCACAGATGTAGCCCCTGGGCTCCCTGCAAGGTTGCTTTATATTAACTGTATTAGGTGAAGATTTTTTTTTTTTTTTTAACTAAATCAAGACCTCAGTAGATGTTCATAGCTTAAAGTGGACCTGTCATATGCAATATACTGATGTTTGGCAGAACAAAGGACACAGTCTGTTATTAAGACCGCATAAATTTCAGGATGGCAGTGTATTGGTTTACATCTAACCCTAAGTATCAGTTACCATACATAAATCTTAACCTTGTCAGCAAAATAGAGTATATTATATCGTCACGGAGGAGTGGAAGAGGACTCCAGTGGCAACATGTGAATCTCTGGTGATCTCCGTGCCCAAGAGGGTTAAGACAGTGCTGGAAAATAATGGTGGCCACACAAAATATTGACACTTTGGGCCCAATTTGGACATTTTTAAATGTAAAAATGTAATGTTATGTAAATTGTTAAAAAATATCCCCCTTGTATCCTCAATATCAGTGCCATAAAACAGTTCTCCTTAAAACAAATCTGTGCTTCGCCCTTTCAGGTAAAATAGTTTTGCTTTAACCCCTCCCCCAAGCAGCATATCCATTCTTTCACTCCACTGACATTACATTCAGCACCAGGAAATAAAGGACATACTCAGTACTTACAGAATCAGCACTGTTAAATGGGGAGCCAATATCCTTCTAAGCTACAACTGCGTATACATGTAGATTACATACAGCTTTGCATTTACTTTAGCTAATCAGAGTGAACAGAAAGAAATATCAACATTCCCCTAGTGTCTGCTATTGGTAGCAGATTCTAGACTGAGCATTTACAGTACAGTATAATCTAAAGCAGAGGTCTCCAACTTTCTAAATAAAGGTCACATTTACTGGCCTTCAGACTTTAGGGTGGCCAGAGTGTGGCCAATGGGAGTAGAAAATGTCCTGATGTCAGTGGGAGTAAACAATTCCACCTTTGGTATTATGGGGAGGTATAGTGTGCCATCATTGGTGTCAGTGAGAGGAATGGTGCCCCGTTGTTAGTATTAGTAGTTGGAATAGTGTCCCGAGTACCAGGCAAAGGTTTGGAGACTACTTATCTACAGGCTAAATTTCACATAAACCCTGCGGCTGGGGACAAGCCATGTACATTGAGAATGTGCAGCATCATACCAAGGAAAATCCTGCTACCCAACTATAATATACTGTATTTCGTTGACAAGATTAAGATTCGTGTTTGGTAACTGATACTTAAGGTTAGATTCAAACCTCACTATCATGGACAATACCAAAAGAGCTGTCAATGGACATCAGGGACAAGATTGTAGACCTGCACAAGGCTGGAATGGGCTACAAGAACATCAGCAAGAAAGAAGAAATAAAAAATAACAATTAAACAATTAACAATGAATTAATTAAATAATAATTAATCACCCTCAGTCTGGAGCTCCATGCAGGATTTCGCCTCATGGGGTAAGGATGATCATGAAAAAAGTGGGGGATCAGCCCAGAACTACACGGCAGTGAATGAACTCAAGGCAGTTGGGACCACAGTTACCAAACAAACCATTGGTAACACAATATGCCAAAATGGATTGAAATCCTGCAGCACCTGCAAGGTCTCCCTCCTCAAGAAGGCACATGTACAGGCCCATCTGAAGTTTGTCAATGAACATCTAAATGATTCAGAGAAGGATTAGGAGAAAGTGCTGTGATCAGATGATTCCAAAATTGAGCTCTTGGCATTAACTCAAACTCGCTGTGTTTAGAGGAAGGAAAACTCTGACTATGACCCTAAGAACACCATCCCTACAGTCAAGCACAGAGGTGGAAACATTATGCTTTGGGGCTGTTTCTCTGCTAAAGGTACAGGCTGACTTTGCCATATTCAGAAACCAATGGACGGGGCCATGTATTGTAAAATCTTGGATGAGAACCTTCTTCCTTCAGCCAGAACTCTGAAGATGGGTCGTGGATGGGTCTTCCAGCATGACAATGACCCAAAACATGCTGCCAAGGCAACAAAGGAGTGGCTCAAGAAGAAGCACGTTAAAGGCATAGAGTGGCCTAGCCAGTCTCCTGACCTTAATCCTATAGAAAGTGTATGGAGGGAGCTGAAACTTTGAGTTGCCAAGCGACAGCCAAGAAACCTTAAGGATTTAGGTATTTCAAATGTTTTTTATTAATTTTTAGCACAAATACAGAAAGACATATAGTACATCCTCATAAAAGTTCAACATTTGGTAAATTGCTGGTTTATATCTCACAGAGGCAATACATACCATCAAGATAAAGTTGGCATATAAACAGACTATCCGGTCAGTTCTTTGGTTTCCCATAGATATTACACTGTTACCGGTCGGTTTCGTTGTGTGGTCAATGTACCTGGGTACCCCTAATGGGAACCTGCTGTGTCCGGGTATATTTACCTGTGCAAAATCTAGGGAACTGCTGTATTCTATCAACCTAGGAACAATTCCGAGTGAGATTGATTTGAAGTATTTGAAGTCAGCGTATCTAGTTGGAAGCACTAACGGAAAAAAGGGGGGGACAAAGAGGGGGTGAAGGGGGAGGAAGAAGGGGGTCAGCCAGAGCTTTGCTCTACTAATCCTCAGTTAAGAGTACCTGTACATCTGGGGTTTTGTAACCACAGTTTCCAATCATACTCAAATTTGGGGAGAGTGACAGAAGTCAGTGCCACAATGCTTTCCATAGTGCACTGATGGTTCACAGTTTGAATAGCCTCCTTGTAGGAGGGGGTCGGGGGATTTCAATTTTTTTGTTATCGTCGTTTTGGCAGCCAAGAAGAGGTGTAGCGCTATTACTCGCCATTTTTTGGGGCGTAGGTTGATATTTATATGGAGGAGAGCTAACTCTGGGTTAGGTATAATTACTTCCCCTGCCACTTCTGAACCGAGAAGATCTTATTCCAGAGTGATCTAATGGAAACGCATGACCACAGTGTGTGATATAAGGTGCCTATCTCACCACATTTCCACCAACAAAGGTTAGATTGAGACGGATACATTTTTGATAATTTAAAGGGGTAAGGTACCAGAAATGTAATACCTTTTGATAGTTCTCCCAGTGGTTCACACAGTTAGTTGCGGCATAGGTAGTGTTTATGGCTTGCTTCCAAGATGTTTCAGGAAGAATCACACCTAGATCTCTTTCCCAATTGCGCATGGTGTGTGTCTTTTCGAAACATTTATGGTAGGATAGGACCCTATAAAATAGAGTGATCCCTTTAATAGGAGAGGAACTCTCAGAGAGAAAGAATTGTACCTGTGTTGGGAGTTCTACATATATTGGGAGTGGATTCTTTCGGAGAAATATATTCTTAAATGTTGGTATCGCAGGGTATTGGGGAGTGAGAAACTTATTTGAAGGGTTTCAAAGGAGCAAAGCTCTGAGCCCTGGTAAAATTTGCTAAGATTGGTTATGCCATTATTTTCCCATATTCGGGTAGAAAGGTCTGGTATAAAGTGTTGTAGGACCGAGACGGGTATTTTAGAGCTGGGGCCCTTAGGGTCCGTATGCAGGGAAGTTTCTTTCCAGTGTTTCAGGGACGTCTGAGTCATCGGTGAAGAGACGGTGGGTAGTGGAGCTCCTAACTTAAGAGCTATAAGGGTGGTCCTTAGATCTCCAGTTGTGGTGACCACCTTAGGAGAGAGACGGTTTTGGACCTGTGTTTACCTCCGGGACCTTCGGGGGTGACCTCTAGATTCCTGGTGGGAATATCGAGAATTCAATCCTCGAGGTGATGGGTGGCAGAGAAGTGGCTA
>BLSH010000948.1:675793-692812 GCA_018402905.1 Glandirana rugosa | reverse complement strand
GGTCGGGGGATTTCCAGTGTTTTGTTATCGTCGTTTTGGCAGCCAAGAAGAGGTGTAGCGCTATTACTCGCCATTTTTTGGGGAGTAGATTTATATTTTTATGGAGGAGAGCTAACTCTGGGTAAGGTATAATTACTTCCCCTGCGACTTCTGATAATACCGAGAAGATCTAATTCCAGAGTGATCTAATGGAAATGCATGTCCACAGTGTGTGGTATAAGGTGCCTATCTCACCACATTTCCACCAACAAAGGTTTGATTGAGACGGATACATTTTTGATAATTTGAAAGGGGTAAGGTACCAGAAATGTAATACCTTTTGATAGTTCTCCCAGTGGTTCACACATTTAGTCGCGGCATAGGTAGTGTTTATGGTTTGCTTCCAAGATGTTTCAGGAAGAATCACACCTAGCTCTCTTTCCCAATTGCGCATGGTGTGTGTCTTTTCGAAACATTTATGGTAGGATAGGACCCTATAAAATAGAGTGATCCCTTTAATAGGAGAGTAACTCTCCGAGAGAAAGGATTGTACCTGTGTTAGGAGTTCTACATATATTGGGAGTGGATTCTTTCAGAGGAAAGAATATATTCTTAAATATTGGTATCGCAGGGTATTGGGGAGTGAGAAACTTATTTCAAGGGTTTCAAAGGAGCAAAACTCTGAGCCCTGGTAAAATTCGCTAAGATTGGTTATGCCATTATTTTCCTATATTCGGGTAGAAAGGTCTGGTATAAAGTGTTGTAGGAGGGAGGGAATGAGAGGGAAAGGGACTAAATACCTCTAAACTTATTGTTATTCCTCCTTGAGCGGTCCTCAAGGTCAGCGATTTTGTTTTGTAGCCTTAGGACTTCTGATTCCTGGTCAGCAAAAGCATCAATCAGGTCATTGTGGGCTATGTATAAGTCGGCCATTTTGGCTTCTATATGAGAGATTCTATCCTCGTGCTCTTGGGCCTTTTCTTGTAGAATTCAAAATACTAACCACAACATACAAGGCCATCCACCACACTGCCCCTAGCTACATCGCCAATCTCGTCCGCAGATATCACCCCAATCGTCCTCTACGCTCCTCCCAAGACCTCCTTCTCTCTAGCTCCTTTGTTACCTCCTCCCATGCTCGCTTACAGGACTTCTCCAGAGCCTCTCCCATCCTCTGGAACTCCCTGCCCCAGAAAGTCCGGTCAGCCCCCACCCTGTCCGCCTTTAGGCGATCCTTGAAAACTCACTTATTCAGGGAACCCTACCCCACCTCCACCTAAGACCCGTGCTTGAGCCACCTCTATCAGATCATCCCCTGCAGCCATTACCTTTTGTATCACCTCCCCCTCCCTTTAGATTGTAAGCTCTACGAGCAGGGCCCTCCTATTCCTTCTGTATTGAACTGTATTGTAATTGTACTGTGTCCCTTCTTTACTGTAAAGCGATGCGCAAACTGTTGGCGCTATATAAATCCTGTATAATAATAATAATAATAATAATAATAATAGAGGGGCCATCATCTCATTAAAGTCTGTAAATAAAGTGTTTCTCAATGAGAGCAACATGTTTTTCATGGTGGTCTCAGTTATGGCCTGGTCTGTGGCCGGGAATGCCTCTATCGTGGGGCCCGATTGCCTGGGTTGCCATGATGCTTGGGGCGGTGAGTGCAAGGTCTCTGGGGGGTCAGTGTCTCCCTCCTTCGATTTTTTTTCGTCTTGGTAGGGCTTCTAGTGGTGGGAGAGGGAGGGGGGACGATTCGTCCATCTCTCCTTGGCGGCCATGTGGTTTGTTGCACGGAACGAACGGCTGCCGCACGGAACGAAGGTTTCCCTGGGGATCGGCGCCATCTTTCTTACCCCCACTCGGAGCCGCCGGGAAGAAATCTGTGAGCCGGTGGAGAGGACGATTCTCCTTTCGTCTCTTAGACATTCCTCCAGGTGTCTGCTGATACTGGGAGATGTCGTTGGTTGCTTTTTTCCCCTTATGCCTGCTATTATGCAGCTTTAATCGGCGTGGAGAGAGCGGAGCTCAGTGAAACACGTCCGTCCTCACTGCTGGCCGGCCACGCCCCCGATGACACCAAGTTTAACACACCTGCTCCCCATTCACACCTGAGACCCTGTAACACTAACGAGTCACATGACACCGGGGAGGGAAAATGGCTAAGTGGGCCCAATTTGGACATTTTCATTTAGGGGGGTATTCACTTTTGTTGCCAATGGTTTAAACATTAATGGCTGTGTGTTGAGTTATTTTGAGGGGAACAGCAAATGTACACTGTTATACAAGCTGTACACTCACTACTTTACATTGTAACAAAGTGTCATTTCTTCAGTGTTGTCACATGAAAATATATAATAAAATATTTACAAAAATGTGAGGGGTGTACTCACTTTTGTGAGATACTGTATATATGTATATACACACACACACACTACTGTGCAAAATTTTTAGGCAGGTGTGAAAAAATGCTGTCAATTAAGAATGCTTTCAGAAATTGAAGTGTCAATAGTTTATTTTCAACAATTAACAAAATGGAAATTAAATGAACGGAAGAGAAATCCAAATTGAATCAATACTTGTCTTCAATACAGCATCAGTTATTCTAGGTATACCTGCACACAGTTTGACTCTGTGAAGGCCAATCCATCATGTCCAGGACTCTGTTCTTCTTTATTCTGAACATAGTTTTTAATGACATTGGCTGTATGTGTGGGGTTGTTGTCCTGCTGCAGAATACATGTGGGGTCAATCACACTTCTCCTTGATGGTATGGCGTGATGGATAAGTATCTACCTGTAATTCCCAACATTGAGGACACCATTGATCTTGACCAAATCTCCAACTCCATTTGCAGAAATGTGGCCCGAAACTTGCAAGAAACCTCCACTGTGCTTCACTGTTCATCATTGTACTGCTCTCCAGCCCTTCACCGAGCAAACTGTCTTATGCTACAGCCAAATATTTCAAAATTTGACTCATCAATCCAGAGCAACTGCAGCCACTTTTCTGCACCCCAGTTCTTATGTTTTTGTGCACAGTTGAGTCGCTTAGCCTTGTTTCCATGTTGGAGGTATAGCTTTTTGGACGTTATTCTTCTGTCCTACTAGTTCTGTGCTGATGGCACTGCTAGACATCTTACAATGTCAAAGGGAAGTAAACATGGTGTGTCTTTCATATGCTGCATCACGTTTTCTTGGCCAACCACTGTGTCTACACTCCTCAATGTTGCCTGTTTCTTTGCAGTTTTTCAGAAGAGCTTAAACAGCACATCTTGAAGCCCCAGTCTGCTTTGAAACATTTGCCTGGGGGAGACCTTGCTGATAGAGTATATCTACCTTGTGTCTTGTTGCTGTTCTCAGTCTTGCCATGGTGTATGACCTGTGACATGAAACCATCTTCCACAACTTCACCCTAGTAGCAAAGTTTGGCTGCTCCCCACTCAGGTTTAAGCCTACTACCAGCATCCGTTTCTGTTTCAATTAATGACTTTAACCTACATATAAAATTGATGATCATTAATGCCTGTTTGGTATAATTGATTAATCGCACACCTGACTCTAATCCTGGGGTCGGGTCCCTTTTCAAACCCTGATTTGGTGCAAGTGTACAAAGTGTGCATGTGTAAGAACTGATGCTGAGTTGAAGCCCAAAATTAGTCACCCCAATTATTTATTTGATTTAGATTTTTCTTCTGTTCGCTCACTTTGCATTTTGTAAATTTATAAAAATAAACAATTGAAATATATACTTTTGAAAGCAATCTTACCTTACAGCATTTCTTCACACCTTAATAGTTGGATAATGAAAGACCAAGCGCTGCTCTTACCATAAATTGCAATGTGCTCAAAATAAATAAATACATTAAATCTAAACAATTCATAAATTCTGTGTACAGCAAAAAGTGAGCAGTGCAACCTTAACCACTTTCTGGCCATGCTATAGCCGAATGACAGCTACAGCCCGGGCTTCCAGCGACGGGAGCGCATCAATAGGCGTCCTCCCATGATTGGGGTGCGTGCCTGGCCCACACTGTGATCACCGAGTCCTTTGGACTTGGCTGATCACAGAACAGGGTGAAGGGCCGATCACAGGGTCCCTTTACTGCGTGATCAGCTGTCAGTTAATGAGAGCCAACAGGAGCCGGTTACCGGCTTTTTTGTCCTCACAATCAACATGAGGAGAAAAGAATAAAGCCAGTGACAGGCTTTTGTTACAGGGTCATCGGTCCCGATCTGTGCTAACCATCAGTGCCCACAAAAGCTGCTAATCAGTGCCCACGAGTGCCATCTATCAGTGCCCTCAAGTGCCACCTTTCAGTGCCAACCAGTGCCCACAAGTGCCACCATTCAGTGCCAATCCGTGTCCACCAGTGCCAACTTTCAGTGCCATCAGTAGTGCCCATCAGTGCCACCTATAAGTGATGCTAATTACTGCCACCTACCAGTGCCTATTGGTGCCCATCAGTGCCACCTCTCAGTGCTCATCAGTGCCACCTGTCAGTGCTGCCTCATCAGTGCAGTCTATCAGTGCAGCCTATTTTGTTTGCAAAATTTTATAACAAACTATGATTAAAAAAAAAAATATTTCCAAATTTTTGGGTTTTTGTTTCTTTAGCAAAAAAATAAAAAACACAGTGGTGATTAAATACCACCAAAAGAAAGAACTATTTGTGTGAAAAAAATGATAAAAATTTTGTTTAGGTACAGTGTTGCATGTCCGCGCGATTATCATTCAAAGTGCAACAGCGCTGAGAGCTGAAAATTGGCCTGGGCAGGAAAGGGATCTAAGTGTCCAGTAGGCAAGTGGTTAATTAATAAAAGCCCAATAGTGAAGAAGAAAGTGCTTGTGTAGATGAATCTCTTATGCAGTTTCACTCCTCTGTGCTTACCGCCTGTGCTCCCCACTCACCGACTCTAAAGCCTCGTACACACGGTTAGACGGTCGTACGACCGAACGGACCAAATCGTATGTTGGCTGTTGTATCTAGCATACTGACTGCACTACACGATCATACGACCAAAGAAAGAAAGTTCAGGTGCATGTAATTAGCATCTGGCCGTTCCTGACTTCTGAGCATACGTGTTTTGCACAATACAACTTGTTGGACCAACTTCTCTGTACACACGATACAACGGTCGTATGACCGCTTGTTGGTACTACCATGTTTTCTGTAAAGCGCCTGAGAACTGCCTCCCATGCCACCCCAATGTGAAAGCCTGAGTGCTTTCATACTGGGGCAGAGTGCTTGTGGCACAGGGACTTTTAACCCCTTTCTGAACCCCTTCTTGGTGGTATAAAGTGTGCCACTAGCGGCTGAAAAGTGCCGCTTAACCACTTAAGGACCGGAAGGATTTCCCCCTTTAGGACCAGAGCCCTTTTTGCGATTCGGTGCTGCATCGCTTTAACTGACAATTGCGCGGCCGTGCGACATTGTACCCAAACGAAATTTGCGTCCTTTTTTTCCCACAAATAGAGCTTTCTTTTGGTGGTATTTGATCACCGCTGCGTCATTTCTGATCGCCGCTATAAACAAAAGAAGAGCGACAATTTTGCAAAAAAACCCAAATTTCTTACTTTTTGCTAAAATACAAATCCAAAAATAAAAATATAAAAAAACATTTTTTTTCATCGGTTTTGGCCGATTAATATTCTTCCTCATATTTGTGATAAAAAAAATCGCAATCGCCGTTTATTGATTGGTTTGCGCAAAAGTGGTCGCGTTTACGGATGATGTGAATTAATTTCTGGGGTTTTTATTTTTTGTTTATTTTTTACTAGTAATGGCGGCGATCTGCAATTTTTAGTGGTACTGCGATATTTCAGCGGACATGTCGGACCATTTTGACACTTTTTTGGGACCATTGGCATTTATACAGCGATCAGTGCTATAAAAATGCACTGATTACTGTGTAAATGCCATTGGCAGTGAAGGGGTTAACCTGCAGGGGGCGCTCTAAGGGTTAACAGTGTTCCCTGGGCGTGTTCTAACTGTGGGGGGACTGCCCTAGCTGGGAAGGGAAGTGATCACAGCTTCCATGTAGAGGAAGGCTGTGATCACCGCCCTTCCCCCTCTCACAGAACGGAGGTCCGTGTTTACTTACACGGACCTCCGTTCTTTCACTCCGGGGGGGGGCATCGCAGGTGGCCGGCGGAGATCGAATCCGCCGCACCCGCTCCCTGGCCCTCCCCGGACACAGTGAGCGTCCGCGCTCACTGGGCGCGACCTCGCGGCCGCCGTCATATGACGGCGATTCGCGTTACAGAGCCACCTTGTCGCCGTCAAATGCCGATCAGCCGTTGGCAAGTGGTTAAACAGCAGTAAAGCGCCGCTAAAAGTAGCGGCACATTACCGTTAATGGACCCGCCACTCTAGTGTGAAAGGGCTCTAAGAGCCCTTTCACACTCGGGTGGGCAAGGTTGTAGTGGTAAAGCGCTGCTAGTTTTAGTGGCGCTTTACCGCTGTTATAGCGGCGCTTTGGCCGCTATTCGTGTGGCAGCAGGGTGCCTTTAACCCCCAAGTAGGGGTTAAAAAGGGGTTAAAAGTGCCTGCGCGCTGCGCTTACGAAGCAGTGTACCAGCCACTCTGGAAGTGCTGGCCATTCATTTCAATGGCAGGGGCGGTGTAGGAGCGGTGTATACACCACTCCCGCACCGCCCCAAAGATGCTGCTTGCAGTACTTTTTTTCCTGTCCTGCAAGTGCAATTGGGCTCACTAGAGTTGATTGGGGGAGTTTTTTAGGCGCTTTACAGGTGCTATTTTTAGCGCTAATTACCTGAAAAATGCCCCAGTGTGAAAAGGGGTCAAAGATTTGGTGTGTGTCTGTATATAAATTTTGGACGTTTTGCCAATATTTTGGCTAGGATCATGTCCCTTTTCAAAATAGGCCAATGTTTATTAATTACATTTTCTAGAGCCGCAGGTCGGGATCATGTCTGCTTAGGTACTCCCAGAGCAAGCTGCTTGCTGTGGGGGCACCCAGCAGGAGGGAGGAGCCAAGAGCGCTGGCGTGGGACCCGAGAAGAGGAGGATCTGGGCTGCTCTGTGCAAGACCATTGCACAGAGCAGGTAAGTATAATATGTTTGCTATTTAAAAAAGAAAAAAAAAACAATGTTTTAATATTGCCTTAACAGCTTACATTAAAAGACATAAACAACTTCTTCTAACAAATTAAAAGGCTGTTTTGCTTAGACAGCAGTTGAGTACATAGTGCCGTGACCCATAGCAGCCAATGAGATCAGTTAATAGGTGACATACCATTTGGTTGTTTATGCAAAATTGTTTGCTTTTAGCACCTATTGTTTAGCTTATATGTGACACCGTAAGTGAATATTCACTGAACTTGATGCAACAAAAGTTTTTGCTGCTTAGTGCTAAATTAGGAGTGCTAAATGCTAGTACTGAGCATTAACCTTAATGCTATCTCTTTTGCAGCAAATTGCCAGTACACTTTGTTTAAATACCATTTCCTGCAGAATACTGTATTTCTGTAAAAATAAGTTTGAAAATGTTCCTTATTTGAGTGTCTGATAAAACATTTAACAAAACAACATCTCCCTCTATTTTATATACAGTATGTTTGTAGGTTTTGGGGGTTTTTTTTGCAAAAAATGTCCCGTAAACAAGTTAGTAGGTTATCCTATGGTTTGTGGCTCCTCAGGCAGTGAGAGCCATATATTGCCTGATCTTATTGTGAACATTGTTGTATCTCGGTCATGCTGACCAGTTGCAGCCTTTTTGCAGTCACTTCATGTCTACTTGCACTCCACTGATGGCGGCATTTCTGAGGGCAGGCTTCAGATGATGGTGACAACAGTGGACTATGTTTGGGTACGGTGTGCTGACATGGCCCTGTGTTAGGGGCATAACAATAGGGGTTGCAGGGGTTGCAACCGGGCCCCATTGTCCAGGGGGCCCGTGTCCCTCCCTTGTATACATGAATAGGAGGGGTGGCATTTAGAGGACCCAATCTCCTCCATTTTCCTCTATCCAGTTTAGTTGTCTTCTGCTGTTCCCAGGGTCCCTGTGTGTTTCCCTGGTCCCCCCCACAAAGCTGCTGTCTTCCCCCCTCCTCTCTCCTGCTAGCTGCTGTAGAAGATGTGTCATGATGGAGAGATGGGAACAGCTCTGTAAATTTGTAATTTACCGGCTCATTCCTTTTCTGAATGAACAGTCAGTAACTGGTACCAATTGGTTCATTCATAACTGAAGCATAGTAAACTGTTTTTACTATACTTCTGTTTCTGAATGAATGGGAGGCTCGGTGCACAACTAATCCTGTCCATTTATTCTGTACAGCTGAGGCTACACAGATGGAAATTGAGAGCTGAGGTTTGTTCAGACCCCTGATATCTCATCAAAGCCCCCCAACAGGGCTCCTAAAAAAACAGAGCCCCTAAAAAAAATTGTAAAAGAAATAAAATGAAATGGTAAAAAAATAAATAAAATTAAAATTAAAAACTACTGACACCAGTGAGGGAACTATCAGGATTGCAAAGGTTGCAATTGTGACCGGGCCCTGGCATTTCACCACCATGGGAAGGCCCAAAGATGGCAGAAAGGGGGCCGGCTGCAGAACTTGTGAAAGGGTCCTGCTGCGGTACAGTAATAAAGAGAACCGCAATAGGAGTAAAGGGCCCCAGGATCAGTAAGAAGAGGGAAAGGCCCTGGCCAGGGGTCAGGGGGCCCTTCATAATTTCTTGCACTGGGGCCCTGAAGGTTCTAGTTACGCCTCTGCCCCGTGTAGTCTCCATGGGAAGCCTGTATGGCAGGATGACAATGCAGGAGCACATTTGGGAGACTGGATGAGAGAGTTGTCACCCTATAGCTGGAAATGCTTATTATTTTAAAGGATATCTAAACCCAAGGACAAAAACGTTAGATATTGCAGCTTACTGGTCCTTAGACATGGTGACTGCATTAGTTTTTTTTTCTCAGACTAAGTATATTTTTATCAAGTACAGAAAAATACCTGTTGATACTACCAAAATTCCAGTACCATAATTTCCTATGTACTGCACTGAAATCTCAATGTTGTTCTGCCTTCCCAGCTATTGTATGTGAAATACAAAACACCTCCCCTATGTTTTGGAGGTGTTTATATTCTAAATTGATGGAAAAGTCTAGTGAGACAGTGATGCTCCTCCACACATACAATGCAGTTAGTGTAGCTGTTGGTGACCTGGAGAGATTAAAGTGGTTGTTAAGTCACGGAGTGTTTGTGCTACAATCTTCTCTGCTATAGTAAATGATGTGCCCCATGTGTTTTTTTAAAAATAAGCCAATATATACCTTATTTTATAGCACAGCTCAGCGTTCACGTAACACACATTATTTTACCAGCAGGAGGGGAATGCCGGGGAGTGGATCGGCGCTGACAGGAGGGGGGGAGGAGGACAGAGGAGAGAGCGGATGACGGAGGCCCGTAAACTGACCACGCAGTCAGGGCTCAGCAGCCAAGATAAACCGTGGTCAGTTTACAGAGAGGAGGGCAGAACCAAGCAGGATCAGCCAGGTATTTCAGGGGTTACAGGGAGCCAAATGACAAAGCACAAGCACTGTGCTGTATAATGTGCTTTAAAGGAACAGGATCTTTTTTTTGGGGGGGTTACAAATGCTTTAACCATGTGCTGGTGGCAGGGTATCTCAGAGACCTAGTGTGATGATAAATTTCTCCACCGGGGACAGACAGTAACAAAAACACTTGGCAGAATCTGAAGCATTAGATCCTCTGCCGGGATGTCTACCTGTCCTAATAACACCCAATTTCTTGCCTAGGTGAGAGAAGTCTCACCAACAAGCAGAGATTGCAAAGTTGCAGCATCCTGATGTTAACTCTTCCTCTCAGGAGCTTTCAGGGAAAATACTTTGTATCCAAGATCAGTTTGGAAATGCTGTATAAAGCAACAATGCAATCAAATGAGCAGTCTCCATCATATCGCATTCAATATTTCAACACTGTATTCTATAGCCAGGGTTTCTCAACTAGGGTTCCGTGGAACCCTAGGGTTCCTCCAGAGGTTGCAAGGGGTTCCTTGAGCAATGGTCAATTTCTAGCTCTCAGATAAATTCCCAATTATACTGTTGATCTTTTTAGCTATCTGCAAGGAGCATTCTTCCCATTGACCATCACACTAATGTATCATGAGTTGTAGATTTTACATTTTTAGCAGGGGTTCCCAGAGACCGGAGAATTATTTCAAGGGTTCCTCTGTGTTGAAAAGGTTGAGAAAGGCTGTCTATATCCTTCAAAAATGCACCACAAAACATGCCAAAACTGCCCATGTACATTATAGTGACCCTAATATTGGTATTGAAACTGAAAACCTTCCAAAAGCGTGTGTATTATGTGAGTTTATATGCAGGTCACTAAGAAAGTGCTCTCGTGCCCGCCGCACTCTGCAGGAGTGTGGCTGCGGCTTGGGCAGACTCGATCTCCGCCGGCGAGCCGGGATTGCCTAGCAGAGAGGAAGAACAGGGAACCGCCGGTGTAAAAACAGCAGTTCCCTGCTCTGTCAGTGGGCATGTAAGAGATCTACTGATCCCTGTGACTGGGATCAGTTAGATCTCTTATGCCCCTGGCAGCCCAGCCCCCTCACAGTTAGAACACGCCTAGGGAACACAGTTAACCCCTAGATTGCCCCCTTCAGGTTAACCCCTTCCCTGCCAATGACATTTACACAGTAATCAGTGGATATTTAAATTTCTAATCGCTGTATAAATGTCATTGGTCCCAAAAAAATGTCCGACATGTCTGCTGCAATATCAAAGTCCCGATACAACTAGTAAAAAAAAAATTGTAAAATCGGCAGAAATGAATTTTCACGATTTGTAAACGTGGCAACTTTTGCGCAAACCAATAAATAAGCGCTGATTGCGATTTTTCTTTACCACAAATATGAGAAAGTGTATATATCGGCCAAAACTGATGAATAAATGAGTTTTTTTATATATTTTTTTTGGATTTGTATTTTAGCAAAAAGTAAGAAATATTGTTTTTCACTCTTTTTTTGTTTATAGCGGCGATCAGAAGTGACGCAGAGGTGATCAAATACCACCAAAAGAAAGCTCTATTTGTGGGGGAAAAAGGACGCGAATTTTGTTTGGGTACAACGTCGCAGGACTGCGCAATTGTCAGTTAAAGCGATGCAGTGCCGAATCGCAAAAAGTGCTCTGGTCCTACAGTAGGAAATCCTCCCGGGGCTGAAATGGTTAAAGATCCAGCCCCCAGCTATAACACCATGACAGAGCTGTATTCCTAGGCAAAAGCAACTCATGTGGAGTCTGTTTTTATTATTTATAGGGTAGGGTTTGAACTGTTATATGGATGCAGCTCTTGGGGGCAATTGAATTGGTGCTGGCAGGTCTGTGATCTTCTTGCCTTATTGCTATGATAAAAGGTAACGTGAAGATCTTATCACAATGATCACTGTCACTGTGATGTTTGCATACATGACTCTAGAATACATACACTGTACATGAATCCCTTTTCTTTGAAGCATTTGTTTTTTGTCATTTTGGGAGGTGGAATATTGTGTTTGAACACATGTAACCTTAATCAAATGGGAGACTGGCAGAGCTAAATGAAGCCAAGTCAGAAACAGACCAGGAGTTATGGGGTTTGGCTAAAACAGGGTCACAAGTCTCGCTGGAGATCATCGCCAAGATGTCAGAAGCAAACCAAGAGATGGAGAGAAAACCAAACTCTATCGCTATTTATAGCCTTTATTATCATACTTCACTACCCGCTAGATTTACCTACAAGAGAAAAGGTGGAGAAAGGCAGAGTTATACCAGTAGCCATACTGGTAGCCATACTTATACCAGTAGTATACTGTAGCCATACCAGAAAATGAGGTTGTTGTATCCTCCAATAAAATCTGCCTGTAAAATGCAGTAAAAAGCCTTTACACTAAACTGAATGACTATACACTAGGCAACAGTGAAAAACGCAATCAGATTTTGCTCTTTTTTTATGCTGACTGTTATATCGTATTGGTAATCACCTATTTGTTTTGCACTCGTCAAACACACAGCTTCTTTTATCACACTTATTCCTATTTTCTCCATTATTACACAAGTACATGCACCCTGCTTTCATGTTGACTTCTCATTTGATTTTTTTCTTTTCTCTTCTTAAAAAGGTGGGATTACTCAGTTGAATTTATCAGTGCTTATCGTGTGCACCTTAATGTTTGCTTTGGTTACCTGTATCTCTCTTCTATTGTCACCATGAAAGTGTAATAAATAATTGAATTGAAAAAAGCAGTCAGGCAGTTGCAATATTTCATGATCTCACAGAATAGTACAGGTTGTCTTTAGGATGACAAGTAAATAAACAATGGCACAAACGTATTGTCAGGGAAGCCTTCATTTCCATTATACCCACAAAGTGTTTTTATAAAGTTAAAGCGGTCGTAATGTCGGCTTTATTGGTTTTTACCTACAGGCGAGCCTATAATAAGGCTTACCCGTAGGTAAAATGAATATATCCTAAACGTGCACCGTTTAGGACAGTGGTTCTCAACCTTGTTCCTCAAGTACCCTCAACAGGCCATGTTTTGGGGATTTCTCTTAGATAAAATAGCTGTCCAAAATACCAAGCCATTGACTCTGATTTATTCACTTAAGGACCGAGCCTCTTTTTGAGATTCTGTGTTTACAAGTTAAAATCATTTTTTTTTGCTATAAAATTACTTGGAACCCCCAAACATTTTTTTTTCGAACACCCTAGAGAATAAAATGGGAGTCCTTGCAATACTTTTCGGTGCACCGTATTTGCGCAGCAGTCTTACAGGCGTGCTTTTTTTTTTTTTGGAAAATTCACATTTTTGTATTAAAAAAATAAGACAGCAATAAAGTTAGCCCAATTTTTTTCTATATTGTGAAAGATGTTATGTTGAGTAAATTGGTACCCAACATGTCATGCTTCAAAATTGCGCCCGCTCGTGGAATGGCGACAAACTTTGGCACTTAAAAATCTCCTTAGGCGACGTTTCAAAATTTCTACAGTTTACCAGTTTTGAGTTACAGAGGTGCTAGAATTATTGCTCTCACTCTAACGATTGTGGCAATAACTCATATGTGTGATTTGAACACCATTTTCATATTTATTTTACTTTTTGTTTTTTATTTTTACACTTTCCATTTAAAAAAAAAAATTTGGGTCACGTTTATTCCTATAACAAGGAATGTAAACATTCCTTGTAATAGAAAAAAAGCCTGCCAGTACCTCTTAAATATGAGATCTGGGGTCAAAAAGACCTCAGATCTCATATTTACACTAAAATGCAATAATAATAAAAAAAAAAAATTAAATGTCATTTGCAAAAAAAATAAAAATAATAATTTTTCTCCTTTAACCACTTCGCATCCGAGCCATTTCTGGCACTCCTCTCCTTCATGTATAAATCATAATTTTTTTGCTAGAAAATTACTCAGAACCCCCAAACATTATATATGGTTTTTTAGCAAAGATTCTAGGGAATAAAATGGAGGTTGTTGCAACTTTTTATGTCATGCGGTATTTGCGCAGCGATTTTTTGAACGCGTTTTTTTTGGGAAAAAAACAGTTTCATGAATTAAAAAAAAAACAAAACAGTAAAGTTAGCCCAATTTTTTTTCATAATGTGAAAGATGATGTTATGCCGAGTAAATAGATACCCAACATGTCACATTTTAAAATTGCGCAAACTCGTGGAATGGCACCGAACTTTGGTACTTAAAAATCTCCATAGGCGATGTTTAAACATTTTTACAGGTTAGGTTTTTTGAGTTACAGAGGAGGTCTTGGGCTAGAATTATTGCTCTCACTCTAACGCACGCGGCGATACCTCACATGTGTGGTTTGGACGCCGTTTACATATGTGGGCGCGACTTGCGTATGTGTTCGCTTTTGTGCGCGAGCTCGCGGGGACGGGACGCTTTAAATTTTTTTTTTTTTTTTATTTCTTATTTTACTTTTATTTTTTTAGACGTCCTGCGGGCGGGAAGTGGTTAAGAGCATTGGGCGAAAGTGACATTTGACGTTGCTTCCGTCCCTCAATGCTATGGAGCCGAGTGGGCGGCATCTTCTGCTCACTCAACATCCAGACATTGAGGAGAAAAGACACGATTGTCTCCGCTGCTACCAGTAAAAAGCAGCGGAGAAAACGGAAAAGTGGCGGGGGGGGGTGGCACCTCTCCCGCCCCCGAGAAAAGTGATCTCGGGGCGAATCCGCCGCAGAGACCACTTTTATCTGAAAGCGGGTCGCCCGCTGCTTAAAAAAAATACTGGGGTTATGGTAGCTATCTGCTACCATAACAATGGTATTCAACGGCAAAGTACCGCCATATAATGACAGTGGGCGGTCCGGAAGTGGTTAAAGCACCTGTGTAAGATAAAGGAAATCCTGAAAACATGGCCTGTTGGGGGTACTTGAGCACTGAGGTTGAGAACCACTAGTTTAGGAGATATTCACCCTGCATGCAGCCAGTGACATCACCGCCACATGCGCTCTGAAGGTCCGGCATACCTTTGCCGGAACGTCAGAGCTTTGTGCCGGAACCAAGGGTCCCACGTGCACATGCAGGAGTGAGGTCATCGCAGCTCCAGCCAATCACACAGCTGGAGTGCGTGGACCCGGAAGAAGGGCCGGGGGAAGATGTCAGCCCTCTCAGTGGTGACAGCACGCCATGGGAGGGCTTCGTTCTAAGATAAGTATTCCATAATGTGTTAGTATGCGATGCATACTACCACATTATACAATTGCCTTACATGTGCTTTTTTTTTCAACCAACGGTTTACAACTGCTTTAAAGGCGATCCGCTTAGTCTTAATGACGGTTAGATCATTGCAGTTGAAACCTCTTGAAAGCAGCTGTTTTTAGATTAAAAAGGTATGTTCTTTAAAAGTTAAATGGCTGTGGCAGTACATACATTTATAGAGCTTCCCCATACTTTGCTCACCACCCTCCCTCCATGTGTCTGACATCCCCTAAATAATGATTATTTTTCTATCAGGCGTACCAAGCTGACAATCATGCTGTGAGCCCCCTGCTGCTTGGAAACGATTTGATGGGTTTGTAGACCTGTGTATCCTCAGGGCTCCTGTGGCTTCAATGCTTCACTTTAATGGAGCATAGCACAGCACTATTCTACACCTGTATCATTAATTTACAATGGAGGACACTTTTTCTAAGATAATTATTGCTGCAATAATACAGTTCATATAACAAAATACAAAAGGGATTACGTCTAAGAGTACACCATTGCTAGGAAATGAACTAATGTGTAAGGCAAAACATGTTCAATCTGACTATATAGGCACTATGGATATAGGTGAGCATGTTTTGCCTTACACATCAGCTCGTTTGCTATAACAATGGTGTATGATTAGATGCACACCCCTTTGTATTTTGTTATATAGATCCATATACTGTACACTCTGGATGTCATTTTTGGAGGAGCAGCTCCGCTGTTTGTACGACTAAATAACTGAATGGTAACTTTCTTTTACAATGACTGGCGTTGATGTTTCCTACTATAGGAGGTGTTCAGAATTGTTGTATACCTTAGTTCACGGAATATATCTCATCAATCATTTAAATATCTTGAAGATAGTTTGGACTTATGATGTAGAGCAGGGTTTTTCGTCTGGGTTTCCGCAGGAAAATGACACAAAGCCCTGTACAGTCCAGCCATGAATAACTGTGTTAAGTACTTTGTACAGAGAGAAGGGACAGCACATCTCATTCCTCCTCTGGGCTCTTCTCCTCTATGCTGTTATCTGCACTGTTGCCGGCAAAAGTGAAAGCTGTCTAAGCCGCTCGCGTCCTACCAAACGATTATGTCATTGCTTGCTAAGGGCAGGTCGGGCCCAGTTTTCAGTTCTGCCAGCAAAAGTACAGATAACAGCATAGAGGAGGAGAGAGCCTGGAGAAGGAACAGGATGCTCTGGCACCCCCACGCATCCACTTAATTGCATGGTATGAATTTTGGTGGGGCTCAATTTAAAAATCATGCCAACACCTTTTTTTTGCATGTTACACAAGCATAGAGCAGCCTAATAAAAAACCGAACATGCAAAAAAGGGCCCAGGCTCAGACACACCAACTTCCCAGATAGAAACATAGAAACATAGAAAAGTGACGTCAGAAAAAGACTGAGTAGTCCATCGAGTCTGCCCCTTTTTATTTATTTATTTATTTTTTTATATATTTTTTTTTTACATTAACCTTGTTGTCTGACTATGGATTTATGTTTATCCCAAGCATGTTTGAAGCCATTTACTGTTGACTGTCTCACAACCTCTGTTGGTAGTTTATTCCAATAATCAACCACCCTTTCAGTAAAATAATACTTTCTAAGATTAGTTTTGAACTTCCCCCCAGTTAGTTTGAGGTCATGTCCCCGTGTTCTTGATTTTGGTTTCATATTGAAAAGACTGCCCTCCTAAACCTTATTCACCCCCTTGATGAAGGTTTCAATCATGTCTCCCCTCTCCCTTCTTTCCATCAGACTGTATATATTTAGTTCCTGAAGTCGCTCTTGATATGTTTTATCCCCCAGACCTTTCACCGTTTTTGTTACCCATCTCTGAACTCGTTCTATTTTATTAATATCTTTTTGGTCTCCAGAACTGGACACAGTATTCTAAGTGAGGTCTCACTAAAGATCTATATAGAGGAATCAGAACCTCCTTCCTCCTGCTGGTGATCCCTCTACTGATACATCCCTTTTGCCACTTTCCAGACCCCCTATTTTGTATAGTTCTCGCTGAAGTCCTTGATTTATATATGTCAGACTACCTTTCTTCCCTCTCCCCTCTGTACTAACTTTGGAAGTAGTTCCCCCACTTATTCCAAATCCTCCCGTCAGAAAAGTTATACTTTGGTTTTAGTTCTTGTGCCCCTGTACTGGAGTTTGATTGACCCCCCTTCAAGTTTTGATTAGAATCTTTCATAATAAAATGACTTTCCCACCAACTAATAACCTTATTTGATGGTTGTCTCCAACACTCTGTCAGTTGTCATTTACCGAAGTTTGTACGAACCCTATT